>JYDO01000091.1:0-75295 GCA_001447755.1 Trichinella papuae
AAGGCACCTTTATGGCGATCGTTATTTGCATAGCGCAGCGTTAGAAACCGGTTTTAGTGCATTAGAACTTCTTTGCTGAAGATGAATTCTAACCTATGCCGCGATATAATATGAACAAGGGAAATGAACTGTTAAATTCTACCAATAAGGACTATTTGAAAAAAAAGAAATGACCTTGACATTTAAAATTCAGTCAAAATATAAACTATCGGACAGAAAACGCCATAACAAAAAATTGACTTAAACAAAACACGCCCCCGCATGTCTGTATTTGACATTTGAAAATTCAAAAATGGCCTACATAAATAGAACTCATCGCATAAAGCTTTTCACCAAAATATAAGCACACTGGCTTCCTGCGCTCAAAAGCAAAATTAACCAGACAAAAAATATATCTCACCTAATCTCTCTGATGATATAAAATCAAAAATTGATATAAAGTGACAATGAAATTAAATAATTCTCTGCATTACAAGTGACCATATTTTGCTGCCTTGCGTAACAGAAAACAGAAAAGCGCTCAGTGATGATATTCAACTTGTTCTGTTCAAAATAAGAATCAACGTCTTAAGCAAGTAAAAATTGAAAAAATTGATCGTATTCTACAGTTACATCTGAATAATTATGCAAAAGAAATTTAAATTTGATTTTTTTTATTTTAAAAGACTTCAATGTTCAACTATATGCAACTGAGAATTCGGCATTAAAAGTATTTCAAGTTTTTGTCCATGTTCAAATGGAACCTACATAAATATTTAAATATACTAGTGTTCATGCAAAACATGAGGAAAGTATGCTTTAGCATTAAAATTTTACCTGAATGCAGTTTCGTTCACTTGTTCTTTTGCTACGCGGCGCTACAGTTACTGCAAAATCACTCAAATGAAATGTTAACCACGGGTCGACATTTGCTTTTCTCTGATTGGTCTCTTACTTTGCAACTTTCTTATCAGTGGTTTGGTAATCAGTATACTGTATATTACAGTACTTTTAATTTTAAATTAATTTTCTTAATTATATTTTTACAATATATGATGAACTTAATCTTAAATTAATTTTTCTCCGTTCCATATTTCAGCTGTTTGTTTTGCTATCTATGCTTGTCTATTAGATGCATTGCAGATCATATTGTTATCTATAAAATAAAATGTCCATACAATTTTGCATCATAAATTGTTAAAAAAACACTTCTATAATTATGACATTCACATAACCAAACAATGAAGTAATTATCTCATTGAATTATGAATAGAATGTCAACTGAATCAGAAAAATTAAAAACACTTAAAACATAAACATAACTGTACAGTTTGCATTAACTGGTAGTATGATTAGGGAAGGCAATGACGCACAAATATTTGAATTATGTGCAATTGAAGCGACATTTTGCTTTCTGTGACAAGTGACATAAAATTATATTCCTCGTCTGTTAATTTCAAGGATTTTCATCTATGGCTTACGCTCAGTTTCTCAGAAAAAAATTTGAATAACCTCAACAACGATGTATAATTGTTGAGCACTTGAAACGTCGCATTAGACTGTTTGCAATGTACACATTGGCGCAATGTTTATGATTTTCAAGTTGTCGTTTTGCAAATTTTTTGACAATGTTCAAAACAGTGATCCTAAAACTGACTTGGATAACAATGAAACACAACTGATTTATTCATTTTAAATTTATTTAACCATCTTTCGGGATAAATTAAAATGAATTCTAAATGTAATTATATTTTCTCTTCTTCACTGCCTGTGTTCTTCTTTCTTACGGTGTTCTACAGAAATCTCTTTTATACCAAATATTCCATGATAAAGTAGAATGCATATTTTGAAAAGTTATTCACATTCAAATAAGCAATATTAATTATGCAATAAACCACACACGCACACACACACACACATAGTATAAAATATAATAATAAATAAGAATGAGAATATATGAATATTAAATGAACATGTTGTTGCTAATGAGAATTACTTTAAAAAAAACATTGAAGAGAAAAAATAACAATAAATAAACAAGATAGGAACTTTTGAATGAATAGGTAGGTAGGTGGTGGATATACCTTTTTTCTTCTTCAGCTGCATCTCATACGAAACCAAACGTTTTGATCAAATCTGAACTAAATCGACTAGTGCGTTGGCGCACTAGGAAGTTGCCATTACTTTCCATTTGCATTTGCAACCTTTCAACTTGTATTTCAATGATAATGATATGTTAAACATTCAGAACCAAAAGCAGCGCTTATGATTTAGCTGATCTGTTGTTGGATTTTAAAATTATTTTATAGAACATCAGAACGCCAACCAAAATCGGCTTTCCGTTAAAGTGTTCCCCATCATTGGTGCCCATTATACAACTTATCTCTAAACTTATCTCGTTGTGGTTAAGGAAAGTTTGGAAGCGTTACCACTGCTATTTTATAATAGAGGATCGTACAAAATTCACAGGCTATTTATTCAGAATTCAGTGGATTATATTCACTCAAATTTTGCATCCCACGCTGCATTGAATTCACTTATCGATTACAATAAAACATTTTGAGAAAACATTTTCAATCTTCCAAAAATAGCTAAAGCTGTGGCGGATGAAATTTCGAATATACGAAAAAAAATTTTGCAGAGATCATTTGAATCAATCACATAAATTCAGAAAACACGATGAGTCTTGTCAGCACAATTTATAATGGTGTCAGGAAATTGCTGATTAGAACGGAACAAAAATAAGATTTTAATGGACGCACTGTAGGAAGTAAAAAATAATACAACTTAAACAGATATGCATGTGAAAACATTTTGATAATTTTTATATAGAAATATGCAATCTACTCAGCTGAAATAAATTGTGCAAATCAAGAACAATTGCTCTTGATTTTTGTTTAGGTTTTACAGTACTTTAATGTGAAAACATTTGCTACTGAATAATAATTTAGAAATCGCATTCATTCTTAATCATAACTGCTGATTGCATATCTGATGCAGTCTGATATTTCTAACTTCATAAATTTTAAAGATGCTGAAGTGAAGATTTGACAAATTTCAACAAATCAGCAATGGTATATTATTAAAAATTTACTTACATCAAAGTTGCTTATGTTAGCAAACTGTACATCCATGGGCACCATTCTTTTAAGCAATTACCAATCTTGCGTTAGATGTGGGATTCCATTCTTGGTGTCGTTGTGTTTTACGTTGAATTATGAACAAAAATCGAAAATTAAATATACAAAATCACAGATATTAATACGGATGGTGGTACAGTTTCCACGGGGAAAGGTACAGAAAGTGAGGTAATATGCACATAACAACAATCAATAGCAATGAGTACTCTTTTCGACGTCATTAATATTATTAATTTGAAAGAATTCATTGTTTCATTAATGCTGCAATCCGTTATCGAACAGAATGGAAATGATGGCAGAAAATAAAAGTAAAAATCAGTTAAAAAACATTAACATTTACCGTAAACGTCAGCATAATGAATGGATACTTTTATGTAATGCCGCGCACAGTTTAAATTACTGAAAATTATGCAAAATTATGCAGGTTTAACATGACAGCAATAGTATCCTCATTTGCGAACCAGAATTTGAATTATTCGTGATATTTTCACAAATATATACCAATTCCTGTACTAAATTCGTAAGCGTTTAGATAAAAAAAAAAAAAACAAGACGAATGTGCAGTGACACATCAGTGAAACGTGAGAACCAAAGAAAGAACTGCCGTCAAATGCTTTATTTTAAACAAATACAATATTCACACATACGATAATTGGCTATTATTAAAAGGTGAAATTACAATGCAGGAATACTGCAACACATAGGTTGAAAATCTAATACATCCTCTCTGGCAATGGAGGAATTTCATTCACAATCTTGGCTTCAATTAATGACTTCTTCTTTGGACGTCAAATTGCACGTTTGATGTTGGTGTTCATGATTAATGTTCACGGTCTTGAAGTGCAATGATCTTACCATCTATGAAAAATATTTGCATCACTGCTCCCAACGGTTTTTATTTTCTTCAGATTTTTCATATACAGTATGATGTCACCGACGTTTCGAAGAAAGCGAAGCGTTGAATCACACATCACGATGGCCTGCGAACCCACTACCAACGTTTCCACTAGCTTCAACCTCTTGCGGTAAGAAAGGTAGGATTCATACTCCGGATACTTTTTAACAATAAATGTTTGCAAAAAAAAACCAAAATCCAGAATTGGTACGCAGCAGATGACAACTGATTTCTGAAAGAGCCGCGCTTTGTTTTTTTCCATAATGGCATTAATTTTCTCAAATTGTTAATTGTGTTCAACCTTTCGGTTATAGCTGTGTTCATCTTTAGCGATGATACTTGAAAATTCCATTCAACTGTTCAATAGGGGTTCGGGTGTGTTCATCTTCAACGATACTTCAACTGCTGGTCCATGCTATAAAATATATATAAGACGTTCACATCAGACACCTTCAAAAGTTCAAATAATCTGAGAACTAACCTATTCTTCATTCTCTCAGTGTTTCAGCTGAACTGCTCCTTGCAAGCTCACTACGGATTTTACACCAAAAGCATGTCGTGCAAAATCATATCATCTTACAGTGCACGCATCTTTTCCAAAGCAGGGACCACGGCGCAATTTCATCTCTATTGATCGGTCTGGTGATATTCAATTGATTCATTCGGAAAAGCTTTTCGATTGCAAGTGACGGACGGTGCTTTTGTCATTGTAAAACAATCGACGTAGTACATTCCAGTGCCGCTACTACAACTTTGCTTTCTTGATCTGATGGTAACGTCTCAAATGTTCTGAATTTGCAAAATGTTCCATTTATCAAGTTGTGAGTTACAGTGCAAGTTTCATTGGTAGGCAAGAAAGACGCCTCACGCCATTTAAATGTTAACTGTAAACTGTATGTAGGGTGTGGTCGGTACGAGTCTCCTCTGAGATTCCTAGGAAATCCATCTTCACACGATATGAGGATTATTCTACCAATTCTATTTGCATGCGCACAACAACATGCGTTGTTCAGATCTTGCAAATGCGTCCATCGTTGTAGCTGGTGCATTCCATAATCCGAAAGGCATGACCTTACATTAGTACAACTCAATATAAGTCAGAGACAAGGTCAGCCTCGTTGAACTTGGTTGCAACTTTTAACAAAGCCAGTTACATTCAGAATTGGGACAAATGTAGCCAATAGTTCTGTCTTCAACGCATCATACTCCGCTGTCGTGTAGTCCAGCATGGCGAACACTCTGCTCCTGTATCGTTGGTTCCTTCTAGTTAAGCGCCACCAGAATCCAATGGCAGCTTGGAATACCGCTAATTTTGAGGAATATTTCAAACGCTTTTAGCCGGGGAACAGGTTCGGTGCTTGATGTAAATAACGTTGGTTGATACCAGTATAGAGCATGGAGACCACTTCTCAAAAAGGCCCGCAATTACACCGCGCCTCTCGCTCAGTGCCGTAATTCGATTCGTTAATCTTGACCAATGCTTCCGGACGGTCTTCTGCTTCAGTTTCTGGATAAAGCATTAGTGATACACTATTCAGTATCAATTCAGCACAAATACGAATAACACACGCACACAGCCCATGCTACTCGTCAATTCAACCTCTATCAATGCATGTGTGGACACACATCTATTTACGTCCACGTATTACCGACTGCATAATGATTTTCAGGTGCCATCAAATATACGGTACTTTCTTAATAATTGCAAGCACATTACATTTAGAAGTAACTTCCTGCAATAGAATGACTTGTGGACGAGAAACTAAGAAAGAAAAGAAAAGAGAAACGAGAAACGAGAAAAGAAAACACATAACAAACAGTACACACAAGTATGATGACCAAATCCTTTTTCACCGGCTAACATCAAAAATTATTTATAGCACACGAATACTGTAGTTTTTGACTGATAGGTTCCTACTAGAGTTATAAATTTTACTACTATACAACAACAAACTTTTTAAGTTGTTCAATTATTACTGAAAAACAGAAAGCTAGGCAAAATAATCGAAAAAGCAGATATTTCTTTTTTCATTTTTTTTTCTAATTTGTGAGAGAAAATTTTCTCGAAATACAAACTGCCTTTTGAATTGGCTTCTGCCCGAATTTGCATTCTTTACAACGATATTTATGCAATCCGATCATACTGTTGATGATTGTTTTTCCAGGCGTTTGAGTTTTTTTTTACAAATGAAAAAAATTGCTTCATTTCTTATTCAGTTGAAATTCTTGTTTTCTTCTTTATATAAAAAAGCTTGTTTTTCAATTAAAATTACAGTAAATGATGAAGTTGATTTTATCAGCATTTGGAAAGAACTGCTCGCGAAACAAGTTCTCAAACGCAACAATTAACAATTATTAATCAAAGACGTATTAATTTCTAAGAGCAGCATAATTCATCTACAAATCAAATGAAAAGTTGTGAAACAATTATTTTTACAATTCATTTCGCTTTTGCACTTATTCAATGTGTGGGAAGCTCTGAATTGGAATTAATTTTTACACAAGTGGTAGGTGAGAAGTTCTTGTGGAAAAAAAAACCTAATCTTTCACTAATTATCGCATTGTGCATTACTTTATTGCGAATAATGTCATTCTTTGTCAGTCTAAATTTAGAATTTTGTTCATTTTAGAATTGAGCATTTTTCTTTTGTTATGAATTATGAATATGATTGATTGAATTATAGAAAATTTTGAAAATTTACGCATTCTTGACTTTTCTTTTTCTAATTTATATAATGAATGATTTCAAATGCTTACTTTGTTGATAATATATATTTATCAATCAACCAACCAATGTTCAGCTTTACCGCCACGGTGAACGTACCCCACTCAGCACTTACCCGAATGATCCGTATAAAGAAGATGCCTGGCCAAATGGGTTCAAACAGTTGACAGTGGTGAGTTGATTATATTTAAATAATTTTTTTAATGTTGAAAAGTAAAAAAAAAAGAAAAATAAATTTTGCTTTTTTGAAGGAAGGTTGTCACCAGCAGTATGAACTTGGAAACTTTCTACGTAGAAAATATTCAAAATTGCTTTCCAAATCATACAAATCGTACGAAGTAGGAGATTATTTAGAATTATTGAAATTATTAATTAGTTTTTCTTTTCAATTTCCCATCTTTGAGATTTATGTACGCTCAACAAACACCAGTAGAACATTGGCAAGCGCTGCTTGCAACTTGGCCGGCCTGTATCCAAGCATTCAGCCAGAAATAATTCCCATTCACACAGTAGCAGAAGAAGAGGATTTTGTATTCAACAAATTGTACACTGATCAATGAATTGCAAAGAAAAAATAATCTGCTTTATTTAAGCTTCTCAAAACAGGCTTACCATGTCCTGGCTATGATTCGGCGTACAAGAAAGATTCACGAAAAGTGTTCTCCAAAATTGACAAAGCTAATAAAGATTTTTTCAAATTTGTCGCCAAGATGTCCGGCATTCGTGATGCTAGCACAAAAAGCATAGGAAGGCTGGTTGGCGCTTTGGAACGTGAAATTAAGAACAACTTCATCATGCCAGAGTGGGTTTTCACAGTTTGGTGGGATTCAACGGTGGGCAAGTATCGAACAGTCTATGATATGTTGTACGAATTCAATTCTGTACGACAATTGACCAAATTCAATTCGAAGAAAAAAGCCCGTTATCAATCAGGCAAATAAATAAATTTCATGATCAATTTTAAAATAAATATTCCAACTTTCAGATGATAATCATCAAACTTCATTCTTGAAGATGTTGATTAATTAATGTCAGTTAAGTTGAAGCAATATAATTCTAATCAATTGAACATATTTTTTCAAAGTGAGAAAAAGCTGTCAAAATAATTTCAATTCATTTTAAACTCATTTATTCATATTCTTTTTTTAATTCATTGTACGGAATTTTATTAGGCTTCCTCGTTGGAACATTGATGAGAAATATGAAGAGTAAAGTGAACAATTATAGAAAAGAATCCAAAAAAATGAACATGTACTCAGCGGTAAGTGTTGCTTCTTCAGCATGATGAACTGAGACCTCTAACTCTAACCTCAGCCTCCCGCAGCCCATCTGAATTATTTAAATTTAGCACGACGGCACTGTGATGAGTTTGATGTACGCGTTGGGAATTGCGAACGACATCAATCCGCCAGTTGCATCTTGCATCATGTTTGATTTGTACAAAAATTTCCACACTGATCGTTTCTACGTTGAAATTCAATTCAGAAATGATACCAAAGAACCGCCAGTTCCGTTGATTTTACCAAAATGTATGCTTAGATTGTGCCCATTGGAAAAAGTTTACAAAATTTTGCAAAAAGTATCCTTCGATCATGTATCTGAACGAAATGAATTCTGCTTCAAATGAAATAAACATCATTCGTATTCTTATTCTTTTGTATCTGATCAAGCACAGTTTAGAAGTTTGACCTTTTTCATTAAAAGACATTATTAAACTGTAATTAATTGTAATTCAAATTAAGTTAATTATTAAATAATAACAAAAGAAAAAGCAAAATACATAAATTACCAACTAACCAGTAGAGCTGAACAACAATGTTCAAGCAGGCAGAGATCAGATGTTGTTCAGTTTTTGAAATTTAATCGTAATTCATTTTGACAAGTTCAAGTAATCACGTTAAACTGCCCAAAATTTGGGTTATAATAAATATTATTTCCCCACATAAAGTTTAACCAGTTTTCTGAAAACTTTCTTGAGAGAATAACAAACAACATTCAGTAGCAAAAAGAAAAACAGTTCATTTCACTAATCAAAGTAAGCTTTACAAATAAATCAATTAAATTGTATGAAAGTGTGAACTGATGTTTGTATGCTTTAGTGATTTTAATAATTTCACTAGTTTGAATAGATTGAAAAAGTGAGTATAAAATTATAAGCGAAAAAATCCTACACGTATCATACGACACCTAGATACATACATACAACATACATACAACCATGTTGTGTGGGAAATGGGGAAAAAAAACTGAACGCTTTTCGGCTGTTTTAGCCCTATGGCGTGTGTTTAATTTATAATCTAATCATTTTGCCTGAAAAGTTTAGACAGTTGAAGGCAAAGCAGTTAGATCGTTTATAAAGTGCGCATTTCGTGTTCCTACTGACAGCAGTTGAAGGAAATTTAAAAATGAAAGCTACACTATTTTTGATTCTGCTTTTCATCACTATTGCAATTGCTGATCTTCAAATGAAATCAGCTCAAGAAGGTAAATCAAAATTAATAAAGGAGCTAAAACATTTGATCAATCTGATACATTTAAAATGTAGATAAACTCTTACGACGTGTTGTACGGCATTACCATCATCACGGTCATCACGGTCATCATGGTCACTACCATCATCACGGTTATCATCATCATCATTATCATCCTCCTTATCATCACCACCACGGATTCATAAGTCCACATTGTATGTATAAAATTTTTTTCATAAATATTTATTAATAACAGAAATTATTTATTTTATTCAAATTGTGAAACATTTCTAAGATAAAAATTATTATACAATTTTTAACATTTTCCATCTCTATTGACATAATATCTATACTAACAACAATAGTAATATTAAAATTTCAATTACTTATTTATTTATATTATATTATGTTTAATTTAGATCACTCTTACCATCGTCCTTATTATCGACCTTATTATCGTCGTCCATATTGGGGATAATTCATTTTATACCAAAGTGGATTGTTTATTCATATTAATTAAATAAAATGCCACTTTATAATTTAGTACAATTTCAAATATGCAAATGTAATATGAATAGAACAATGCAAATAAATTCAAATATACAAAAAGTTAATAATGACTGTGCCAATAATTATTGACTTGAAAAATATCCACCAACTGCTTTTCAAAAAATAAAAACAAAATAATTCAATAAAAAAAAGGTTAATAATCAAATTTACATTATATGATTCATGCAAAAATCAATGCATCTGTTTTGATATTTGCAAATTTGATTAACTTCGATGTATAAAATACAAAAAAAAAAATACAAATACAAAAACAAACATTTTAGTACAAGGTGATTCAGTGATAATAAATAAATCTAGTGTTTCATTTTGTTGAACAATAAAAATGACACAATGACAATATTATTTTCAATCATATTGCTTCAATGTGTCTAATTTTAAATTTTAATATTTATGACAAAAATTCAAAATAAAATGATAACAAAAAAGCCAAACGATACAAGTGCATGATAAATATTAATTGAAAATCGTATCTATTTTTGTGTAGAAGCTAATAATTTTTTCATGCACATTCATGCAACTTAATCAATAGAAATGAAAGTGAATTAAAAGAGAAATATACAAATTTTCTTCTTATAATTCATCTGGTTAACAATTAAAGCAATTAGCCCCCTAAAAAGATGATTGATTATTTTTATGAGTTGTTCAAATAATATTAAAAATACATTTTACTTGGATAAAATATTTTAAAAAAATCCCAAAAAAAAAACATACAAGGTAGGTATGTAAATTGAACACCGGATGCATAGGTAAAAAGTGGAAGTAGAGTAATTGCTGAGATGTTGGAATTTTAACCAAGATAAATACCTTTGGATTTTCCACTGATTGTGAAGAGACGATTGAACGGCTTTACCCGAATTAGAAGCGATTTCGCTTGGCCCGTTAAGTCCGGATGAATGCAGATGTAGAAGAGACAAGTGATTGGAAAGAAGGAGTGCTGGAAAACGCGTCCCCAATAAAACGTGTACAAATATCTCGAATTCACTTTCCAACACAACAAAATGGTCGGTATGAGTTGCAAAAAGACGGTGCAGAGGATGAAGCCGCTCAAGCTTCGCAGTGTGGATCGTTGGTGAGATCGTTGGAAGCTTTTCAAACTGGAGTTCACTTTCAAATTTCGTGTGCGAATGAACGCCATGTATGCAAACAAGGAAAACAAAGCGCTCAAGAACCAAAAACATATACGCAAAATTGTCAACATCAAAAAACATCTCGGTGTGATGACTTCGATGAAAAAGCATTGGGATCGGATTTTGTGATTTCGCTCTTGTTGAAGCGAGCAAATCAGATAAACAACCAAATGCATGCCAGCCAAGAGATATACAAGCGACAATATTCTGCATGTTGATTTGTAAGAGAAAAGACGTTCGTACAGTTTGCCAGCAAAGAAGAACAACCATCGTTCAAATGACAACAATAAAATTACCATTGCAGTAGCGTCGATGCCGAATGTCTGCGGGATGAAGTAGAAATTCAACACGATGCATTTCCAAGCTTCTGTCAGGGAAGAAGTTCCATTGGAACCATCGAAATAGCGACGCATGAGTGAAAATGCCGATCCAAAAGCGAAACATATGCTAGCGAAAGAAAATCCTACAAAACTTTTCAAAATTTCCCCCTTTCAGCATACAATCAAAAGTTTAAGAAGTAGAATTTGTATTTTTACAAAATATATTCAAATGATTGAATTGCAAGTAGAAATAAAAATCATCGATAAAATTACCTTTTAATAAAACAAGATCAGCTCGTCGTCCATTGCGTTTATAAATAAAGTGAAGCATCAGTGTACTCAAGACGACCGTGATTATACTGTTGACAATGCCAAAGATTAGCATAAAGTCAGCATGAGAGTAGTTCACTTCAGCAGATTGTGCGGAAATTTCTTTTTTGTTGAACGTTTCGTTGGACATTGCTTTTGCTGGTGAATGTGAATGGTCAGTGAATGCAAATCTGAAAAATTAACTATCCAAACATTTCATTACCGCAGTAGACTGTAAATAGCTGATTAACCTGACTATTCAACGCCTATTGCTAGCTAGCAATGATGAATTGATTTAAAGTCCCTTTATTTAGTACTATTGTGGAAAAAGTGGGTGAATATTTATTAAGAAACAATATACTGCACAAATGTCTTTCCATTAACAAGCAAGTTTAATAAGAGTTACAAATATCAAGTGAACAATGTTACTTTTATACAATTTCTAAGAAAAAGTCGATTTCTGTGTCTTGTCAACTTTGGACTAAATTAAATTCATTATTTTTCACTTAACACGTGCCTGATGTAATTTTCCAACATTTCTAAAAGTAAATCATCAATTATTGCATTGTTGTTATAAAATGAAATGAAGAAATATTCTGCATTTATGAAAAAAAATTAAAATTCTATTGCAGACTTTAGTTCAGTAATTTATTCAGCACTGTTTTTCACTTAAATAAGCATAGCAATATTTTTTTTTAATTTTCATTATTATTAAAAATTTAAATCTGCTAATATACTGATGATGTGGAATATATCAAAAATAGAATTATTCTTTGGAATAAAATATTATGCAAGAAAAATTAACAATTAGAATAAATAAATTCAAATAAGTTTTGTGATGTAGTACCTAGTTACCTCTTGTGATCTGATGTTAAAAAAATAATACATACATACATACATATATACGCGAAGAAATTATTTTTATTCACCAATAACTAACTGGCAATAGTAAGTCTTCTATGGACACTTGGTTACCAATAAATTAGGCTTCTCGAGAAAGATTTACACAATATATAATTTGCATTTATTTTCAGAAATGCCATTAACATTCATTGTAAATGAATTATTGAACGTTTAAAAGTACAATTTAAATTATGAACAATTTTTATTTTTTATTTTTAATACATCTGAAACTAATTTGTTAACATTTATGAAATTACTATTATTATTATTATTGTTCTTGTTGTTAGTATTATTAAAAAGGATGAAAGCTTTGACTGTAAAAGTTAAAAAAAAATTAATTTGTATCTATGATAATAATAGATGATCAAATTGCAACTGAAAATTTTTATATAAATTGAAAATATTACTTACATCAGAGAAAAATTGATTACAAAACGTTAAATATAAATGAAATTAAAAAAAAATCGCTTCATAATTTATAATTATGAATTAAAATCGTGCAATCACAAGGTGATATTAAAATGAAATAAGAAATAAAGGTCGCCTTTCAAAATAAAGAGGGGATTTATTGAAAAGTAATGTAATTTTGTTTTTTCATTTCACGCATATGCTGATAAATATGAGGAAATAATTTCAAAGCAAGCTTTCAAAGGTTTCAGTAGGCTTCTTTTTGAAAAGTACGTTAAATGTAAAAAAAAATTGAAAACTTCAAAACTTATTGAATTATTTTTTCAGATGTTACTGTGATATATATATTTATATATATGAAAATCACTTGCCAGTCAATTGTCGAGAAATAATTATTAAGCTGCTTAAGAAATGATGAGCAAAATTTTCAAAGCACAAATTATTGATTCCGTTCATAGAATGATTTCAATTGAAACAGTTTTTAAAAATGATTATTCAAAATGGGGAAATTTTCATTTCAGCAAGCAAAGAAAAAAGCAATTTTACAAAAATCAACAATCAACTTTTAAAAAACGTTGAATTCACACAAATTGGATCAAGCAAGATCTGATGCACCGTGTTGTCAATTTAAATAAAAAATCCAATAAATAATAATTTAATAGTTAAAAAAGAAGAATGAATATTATTAATCAGACCGTTTGACTGTGGAATATTGTGAAACTTTGGTTTGTTTAATTGCATTTATTAAGCATTTATAACATGAAAAAAAAACAACAACAACAAAATTAATATATTTAATTATAGTAATGTGTAAAGTTTACTTTGTGAAATCTTTAACAGTATTCAAGAGGTAAGATATACATACATATATATATATATATATATGTGTGTGTGTGTGTGGTTCAAACTGCCGTTTCCCCTCGAGAAAGAAAGAGAGGAAGAAATGAATTTCTTCAAGAAGACAAACAATTCTAATGAAATCTGGATACAGTGAGAAAAATTATTATTGAATAAGAAGAAAAATAAAATGTTATTAACATGTTGAAAATAAATTCATTTAAAAGAGCATTCATAAATTTTAATTTTATCGAAAAAAATAAGTATAATAAATTGCCCAAATGCAAAAACAACATTTTAATTTGTCAAGTGTATATGCCAATTATTTCGATGACATTTAAAAAGTGCTCGGTAAGAAAATAATTGGATGAGATTCAATTTTAATATACTAGAATTAAAAAAGAAAACAGAATAGAAGAAAGAAGATTATTCTTACTTTGCAAGCTGACGTGCTCAGCCAATGTAGACTACTGATGCTTCACTTTTCGATATCATGCGTTTCAAGCGTTGCAGTCGTTCAAAAGTGGCGGTTCCGTACAGGATGGAAAAATCCGGATGAATGAACATGTAGCATAATATTGACGTCGACTGGAAAATGTTGTCACAAACCGTCGCAGCGTCGTACATCCACAGATTCGAGGCAGTCTTGTAAGTGAACAAAAATACAGTCCAAGGAAACAGTTGCAGTGCAACTGTCAAGCAGAAAAGCAATATCAAAGCTCGAAGTATCCATCCTTCCCTGGCCACGCGGATAGCTCTTAAACTTTCTGTGATGATTCTACTTTTGGAGTGGAATGTGAAAAATGCCGCCGCATATAGTACTGCTGAACCCAAGCCAACCAGCACTTTCAGAATTATGTAAATCGTGTAATAAGTGCTGCCAACAATTTGAGAACGACGACATGTTCCAAGAATCCATTCGTGTTTCTGATCAAAAGCAAGAAAGTATGAAACCAGATAATCTATGAAGCCTGTTAAAAAGGCGAACACAATCAGCATGCTTGTAATTTTGTATGAGAAAACAAGCTGGTGCATTCTTCGGCTACTGAAGTACAAATATCGTTCCAGTGACAATAGCAGAGTTATACCGAAGTGACCATTCACGCCCAGCACGTTCAGAAGGGTGCTCAAATGGGCCGCACATTCGAACGGTCTGACCGAGAACGGTTCGTATGTGAACAACAGTAACCGCTCTAGTGCAATTTCTGCCCTCGCGAATGATGTGAAGATGTTGGCAATGATAAATCCTGATAAAGAAATATCATTTCAATTATGCAAAATTAACTTCAATTCAAAATTTCATCATCAAACAAAGTATGACAGTTTAAAAATTATCTTAACAAAATATTTCAATATTACACGAAATTAAATTATTTGCACAACTTTATTCTCAGCATTTTTTCAAAGCAATATTATATATATTCATTCTTTGAAATAATAATTGAAACTTTAAAACTAACAATTTAAACAATACATTTCAATATATATATTTTTTTTTCAAAATATAAGCTTATGATAATGTTGAAAATTATGAAAATAAAACAATATAAACAGTAAAAATATACTTGCCTTTAATTAAATGTTGTTCAGGTCTTTTGCCTTTACGCTTTATTATTTGCGTTAAAGCAAAGACGCTGAGCAAAATAGCAATGGCACCGTTGATTGACACAAAAAGAAGCAATGGTGAATTCCACGTGCCCCAACTCTGCGGATTTGGATAATTTGTTGAATAATTGCCATCCGTATCAAACGAATTAGCCATCCAATCTATTTGCACTAAAACAATAAACAGAAAAACAAATAATAACAATATCAATAGGGATTTACATATGTATTTATCACTTTGAAAAATTTGCAAATTTTTTTCAAATAAATAAGGAAAAATAAAAGCAACACTTCTTTATAGGAAATATTTGTATACCTATCTGTAAAAAAAATCATTTTGGCCATTTAATTTTATTGAAAGTTTCTGCAAAATTGATAAGCTGTATAAAAATAATAAAATGAGAAATACAAAGTGAATACAACTGATCAATTTCAAAATATTTTCACAAATCGACAATAAAAACGTCATCGCTTTTTATATGCATGAAAGAAAACTGAATTTCTCTCATTGATAATAATAATAATAATAACATAGAACAAGTCTGACTTGATGATGAATACTTCCATCAGATTTATTGGAACAGTGTTCATCTTGCTTTATCACCTTTGCTCATTATCAATTGCTATTAATCTTCTGCACGCAATTTCTCTTATCAACCTTTTCGACTAGTAAACAATTATCAATATGATAAAATGAAAATTTTCATCACCTTCTTTGTAGAGACATTAGACATTGAAAAATTCAAGTTCAGAATTTAAATGATAAAAATTAAAAGCATACCAAAATGAAATTAATCTTACGTTGAACACTGCTACCCTAAAGTTACAAAATGTCAATCAAATATGCATAAATGAAACTGTCAAATATTCAAAGTTAATCGTGCAAACAGTTATCAAATACGACGGGATGTTAAAATTTTGATAAAATTATTAAAATTGTCATCAATCAGCAAAATAAATATAAACTGTTAATAATCATTTGCTACCTATGGTGAATGTATTTGAATTTTCAATAAATTACGTCAAATATTTATTTGTTCTATTTGCACAAAACAACAGCTAATATAATAATTGAAACATTTCTACAAGTTTTAGATTTAGCTTAACAATAAAAAAGTTATTATAAAAAAAATAGAAAAAAAAATACTCGTCATACCTCAGTAATATTTCCCCGAAGAATCAAATAAACCGTGCAACAAGCTTCGATTGATTAATTGCATCATCATCGTCATCGAAAGTAGCAAATTTAAAACAAGCAGATAAGCTCGATATTATCGAAACCATTGCATTTAATCAAAAGAAGTGTTTCTGCGAATATGGGCAATTTGCTTGTACATTCAGGTCATCATCATCATCATCATTAGCAACAGCAGCAGCAGCAGCAAAGCCAAGAAACGAATAAAAGCCGGATGCTTTACAAATTAGCATGAAATTGATTTCAACATTAGCAAGAAAGAAATCGCTTTTGGCTTCGGTGCAATTTATTGCAGCTTACTTTGGTCTTCAGTTGTCAGTTGCAACGTCGCCTTGAAACTGAATAACTGTCAAAATATCAACTGAAGCTAAAAATGAATACCAAATTACACCCATCTGCCATTATAAATTGAATTGTAATTTTTAATTATTTAAAATAATAAATATTCATGCAACATGAATCGTCATCTTCATTTGATATTAATGAGTTTGAGCATGAAACATACGCACAACTTTTACTGGGTTTTGAAATGGAAATTTTGTTCAATATATTGAAAAGAAAAAAAAAACATAAAATGTACATTTCATGCAAATGAGTTGAATTGTCAAAATACAATAATATTATGTAAAATAATATTATGCATAACTAAAAGTGAAAGAAAAAATAATAAAGAAAATCATCTGTCATTATTAATTGTAAGAAATGAAAGATGAAGATTAAAATTTAATCGCTTGTTAACTAAATGATGAAAATTATTAAATAGTTTATAATAAAAAAAATCCTCAAATTGTGAATAAAATCAAAATCAAGCAGAACATTCTATAATTTTTTGTTATTTTAAAACACCTAAATATAAAAAATAGATTGCACATTGAATTTTCTCTTTAATAATAATAATAATAATAATAAAGCATTTTATTTTATTGAAATTAAATACAATTTGTTACGAAAATTATAAACTGCAATGCAGTAATGCGATCATTAATTATAATCAATTATGGAGAAAATTGTTGAACTTTTACCATCTTAATAATTTCAAGAAATATTCAAGAAAATTTAAATGCTCAAAAATACATCATTAAATGCCGTGCGTTGAAACAGTGTAAAACTGTTCCCTAAATTGAATGTCACAAGAAAAAAATTAAAAAAATGGAAAGCATCAGTGAATGTAATTTCTTTTGTATTTTTTTTAAATTGAAATAAAAAAAAATAAATTTCACCTCCTTCAGTGTTAAAAGTTTTTCAATGATGATCTTTTCCAACACTGCTGCTGCTTCATTCCCATCCATCTAAAGTTTTTTGCGCTTGATCACTTGGAATAACGGTCAAACAAATTTGCTGCTAAAAACAATAAAAAGCCAAGAAATTTTTTACTTTTTGAAAATGATTAAATAAAAATTTAAACAGAAATACAACCGATACAATTTCTATATATCGGTAAACATACATGATCTCATCCATCATATCTTATTGTTTATTGCATCAGTTGTTGATTAAAAGTTAACATTAAACACAACAAAATCAATCATATTCAAATTAAAACTACACCAAAATGATAATCATGCTCGTTTTGCACGTATGAAATTGCAAAATTCCTATTCTGCAAACTTGAAATCGACCACAAAACAACAAATAATCAAATTTATCCATCATTCAACCGACTACTCTTCTTCGTGTAAAACATCTCTTTCAATTATTCATTTATTGTACACAATCAACTTATTATTATTTATTTCAAATTAATTAACGACACAATAAGTGAATGTTCAAAAAGTGAATGTAGAAGAAAAAAAAAAGAAACCAAAAGAATGTTTGATTGCAACTGTACGTTTCTGTGATTAGTGATGATAAAATTCTATTTCAAAAAATTTTGCATTTCAAAAATAAAAAAAAAAGGAAGTACAAATTCCAATTTCCATTTGTAAATCACAGTCGAACAAATTTGAATAAAACAGCAAAATGAAAACTGATTCTGATCCAATAAAATTGAATTCACTTCATCAAGGAACAAACAAAACATACAGAATGGACAATTAATTTCACAATGAAAACAAGGCTGCCGTCAGTTGGTCAGCTTATTACTTTTTTTATTTTTGAAAATACAATCAATCATTCATCTGTTCATTAGAATATTGAACAATAGTAATGAAAATTTGAAAATTGAATAATGAAGCAAGCATCCAATAAATTGACCATTCAATCATGAAACACAGTGCCGTTTGGGAATTTTTGCTTACCACCCACTGTTGACTAGCTTTGTGCTAAGATGAAACATTTCAACTGTAAATAAATAAAGATGCATACATGCAATGCATAATTTATGAGATAAATTTTGCTGAATATAAGATTTTCATTTGTGAAGAAAATTTAAATATTCCAATTAAAGAAGGAAATAAGAAAATGGTAATGATGAAAAATTCGAAATGGAATTGGTGTTCAATTTTGAATAAAAAATCCCGTCTTTCCTTTCTTCTTCTTTTTTTTCAACATTAAAATTTTCAATTCAGTCGACCAAAATACCACCACCCGCAGTTTTTGTTCACAACGCTTGAAATGTACTCGACAATGTGGAGGAAATTGAATTTTTCAAAATTGAGAAAACCCATTCAAATTGCAGAACATTCAGACCTGCGAGTCATGTTCTTGCAACGATACAGACTGCTGCTGTGTGAAAGAAAGTAAAAATTGACAAAGCAATAACCATAACGTCGTGTTGAATTGAAAAACTTCCACATTAAACTTAACCTCAGCAGAACAGCAGTGACGATTACGGTAGTGGTTGTGATTCTTTTTTTTTATACCTCAACTACTGACCACATACAATATACAAATTCTACCGTTGAATTTGGTTATCAATTTTGTGTGTGGAATTGTAATTTTTAAACTGATTTTCAATATTCAATACCTGCGATAGAAAGAAAATTACAAAACATCTACATCTACATCTACATCTACAACAACAACAAGTTGATGATCAACTTTGTCCATTGTCGTTGAATTGTAATATTTTGAAAGAGAATGAATGAAACTACCGGACAAAGTTGCAACACCAACGTTGAATTTGATCAAAATCAAAGACAAGCTTACACGAACAAATCTGTTCAAATTGTATTTTTATTAAACGGATGCGCAGGAATGTTGATTGCATTAATACTGATCATACTGATTCGCAAACGTAAAGGTCACCGTGCCGATTTAACATTGCTCGAAGGTAAGAAAAAGAACATTTCAAATGTTAAAAATAAAATTTCAATTTTCACTTAATAATAATAATATATATATAGAAAATTTCATACATTTATCATCCATTTTCAATAACAAAAACAACTCAGATTAGGATAATATAAATTTGTGAAACCAAAAATAGCAAATATCAGACAGAATCAATCATTCTCACCGGCTTTATCTAAATTTAGTTCCCCTCATGAATATTATCAACTCGAAATGAACAACAAAATTCGCGTATGCATTGGAAAATATTTCTATCAATAGCGTTGTTCTGCTTTCACTTTCTTAATTAAATAACAAAAAGAACAAATTTTCAAATTTACCTGTTGATCAAAACATTCTTGCCTTATTTGATATCTTGCTTGTCATTTTGAGGATGTTCAGCTGGAACGTTTCTAATGTCTTGCAGTCGGGTTCTGGTATCAGCGCAGAGACTGAAACAAATAAATGAAAAAGTTAAAATGGTCACATCAATACAATGCTTAGCACTGAGATTGGATTTTCCTCTAGCTATTGTTGGTGAATACATGCTCCACTTGGACATGCTTTTTCTGTCCATTGAACGTTTGTTCTACTTCGTCAGTGTAGAAAAGCATCGTCGGTGGTTTTCGGTGCACAACTGCAAATATTTGACTTTGTTCAGCTTCTTGGTCGCCATGGCCAATATGATAATTTGTTACAGTATCGTGCTGTCCAAATCGAACTACTGTGTGCCTTCATATTGTCCAAGAACCACGTTCATGACGTTCACACATTTCATCATTCATCTAACAATCACCATCTTGTTGGTCACTGTTGATATTGTATTTTACATGATCGCCTTGCTTGTGCATCATTTTCGCAAGGTGCAAAAGCTGAACAGCCTACGTCGTATACAAGACGCGAAAGAGAGAACAGTCTTCCACGGTATGGTGTTCGCTTGGTTTGTCATCTTCACAATGAAAATGATACCCTGGATTTCATACTTTGTTTCTTACTTCAATGCGGAGGCGGTCGACTTGCTCGTCGCTGCACAAATACTTGACAATCTGTTCATGCCAATTTCATCGCTTCTATACTTGCTAATCCACCCGGATCTCGGCCGTCATTGTAAAGCCACCTTGGCAAGGTTCGCTTTTTTCCATTCTACCAAGAACACATCCGTCGTCTATATCGGCTAAAAATACCTGCACACGCACGCAAGCACACGTTCTGCTCTTTTTCATCCGGTGACAATACCGTTATGTTCTTCTTTTTTTTTCATTTATATCTATTGTTATTAGAAAAATATTAAAGAAAAAAGCGGTGCTTTATTGTCAAACTTTGCGTTTAAGAAACTCTGAATATATATATATATATATATAACCAATCAAACAATGAAACCAAGGCATATTTGTTCTTCCAAATCAATCTAATCGAAATCTTGAAGATCAGATATACGCAACTCTGGCAAAGGTGGTAAAGAGAGCCTTGCTTTGGACCATTTTGCAAAAGCTTTACGCTCGTTCGTTGGTCCAAAAGAAAAGAGCACACTTTTCACACTGAAGCATACAACATTCGCGTTGATTTGCTTCAACATCTGACCAACTTTACACCGGCAATGATTACAATAAAGCACAATATCAGGCTCTGAGCGAAAAGCTTCGCTGGGCCAGAGTTTGCGAAAAGCATCCCGATCAACGCATACCACCAACGTCTGATTGACGTGACGCAAGCTGGATGCGGGTGCGAAATAATTATCACACGTTCTGCAGAAAATTCTGCAATGAAAAATATTCAAATTGTTGTTGATTGAAATGTTGAAAACAAAATGGCGAGATTGAAAAAAAAAAAATTTTTTTTTTGCTCTCACTTGGAATCTGTCAACAATGAATTGCAGTTATGTGAAGTTTTTGGCGGGAAAGTGATCAAGTTGCGTTTCGCTTTCAGCTTGGACAATTCATTCTGGAACCAAACGTTGCCGTTCAATTTGATCTTCCTCACCGCTTCCAGAAGCAAAGCTTCTTGCATTTCCAATGTTTTCTCTTTTCTTGAATAAAGACCTTTGTAAGCAAGCAAAACAACCGCACCGTTTCCTTTACGACTACGACCTCCAAAAACAAAAAATGTGCAAATTGAACAACAACAAATAAATAAATAAATAAATAAATAAAACAAGCCGGCAAACCACGCTGTTGAATTTTAGAAATGACACTAGTGACGTAGTTGTATCGGATGACCAAATTGCAAGCTGCCACGTCGACGCCTTCTTCAAGAAGCGAAGTTGCAATTAATATCTTCATTTCACCTTCTTTGAATTGCTGCAATCGACTAGCCATTATCACTTTGGATCCGGCTAAAATAATCAATTCAAAATATGAATATTCAAAAATGAATTCAATTCTCTGTTTCAAAATTGTCCCTCTGCTTACATCGATCCGTTGTACTGTTACCGGAACTGGTTATAAAATTTACACCGTAAATTTGAACATCCGAGTCGTCTTTGATGCACTGACACAACTGTGCTGCCAGTTTCTTCGTACGCACGAATATGAGCACACGGGAGTCTTGATCCAAATTGAATTGATTCAATACAATTTTCTTCAACGCTTCATACAACGGTGATTTGTAAGCTCTGACAAGTTCACCTTCCAAAGCTTGTATTTTCCCTGAAAATATTGTTTCAAAATAGATGAATTTCACTTTTCACTTTACAAAATTCATCTTTTAATTTTTTATATAAAATATAAAATTCTTACTTTGTTGAATTTGATAAAATATTGAATCAGCTTGTGACAAATTTTCAAAATGATAAGTATAATTGTTCACGAAATGCGAAAAACCAAGAGAAAAAGATGTATGCACTGCAATGTCCAGCGATTCATGTGTATGCTTCAGCAGAACAAAACAAAAAAGTAATATTAAACAACATAAACTTTAAAATGATTTATTTAAATTTCACTTACCAACATTGCATTCAAATAAGAAATAGCATTTCGCCTCATCACAGGATCTTTAACTGTCACAACAGCTTGTTTCAACTGCCCCAATTCAGAACGATAAGTCGCGTGCATCTTGTCTTGCAGACGAGCTAATGAAGTAAGGGAAATTGCAGTCTGACCCAACCGTTCAATCAACGCTAGATAGTCAGTTGAAAATTTTCATCTTTATTTTTTGAATAAATTATAGAGAGAAAACATCAAAATCAAAATCAAAATCATCTTACTGGTAAAACCTGCTTCGAGCGTGCCAAGAATATGCACGAGATCTTTCAAAAAAGTCGCATTCGGTATGGGATCAGGCAAAATTAGGCTTACTGTAAAAGTGTGATGAAAGAAAAAAAAAACAATTATCCTCATACAAAGAAGGAGAAAAGGAAAATTATGTTTTTCACTTACATTCTGAATTTTTCGAAATGTAGCGCTTCAATTTCTCACTTTCAGGATCAGCAGCAGACAATGCATAGCAGTCCAAGTTGCAGCAAATGCTCAAAACCTTGGTAATGGTCTGTGGTAGAGTGGCCGCGCTGCCGAAGCAAACAGAAGCCGTGGCGCCAACGATCTGCGGTACCGGGCAACGAGCCCTGAAGTAAAAATCCATCAACGCATTGTAGGGATGACAGTCGGCGGCATGATGGCACTCGTCGAACAGCAACAACGTGAACGAGCCAATGTTCAAGTTGAAGCTCTCCTCGGCACTGTAACTGAGCACGTTCAGCAAAGTCTGCGCAGTGCAAATCAACAGTTCGTTATCCCGGGCGGATATGAACGTCGAACTGCCACTTTCATTGTTTCCCAAATAATGCACATCACTGATATACTCCTCAAGCAGGCTCAAGTGTTGTTCAGCCAACACCACAGTCGGTACAATCAAACATATCTTGAAAAAGCATGCCAATGAAATGCAGAAAATTCCACTGTTCATTCATCATTCTGTGTACTCACTTTGTACTTTTCATGCGTGAGCTCGCGGTGCTTGATGTGGTTCAGGATCACTTTCAAAAGCATGTAAGTCTTGCCAGTACCAGTTGGCGAACAAATCAATGTATTCTTGCCCAAAAGAGCAGGTGCAACAAGTTCTTCTTGAAAATCATACAAACTTAGCGTTTCTACAAGTAAAACAAAAATAAAATTTAAATAACAAACTTTGCGTGTATTTTTATAAACTGTTAAAACTTCAAATGGATAATCAACTAATACTATCTTATCTTAAAATATGAAATTCATAAATTAATATAATCACATAATCAAAAAAAACAGACATCGTTACTTTGAAAAACAATAATCAAAATTATACACTTTCTTACATTGCAATTATTATGATTATAATGATTATTTTCTAAAACTACATTCTACTCCATGATCATTCATTTCAACTGTTTTAACTTATCATAAAACGTACTTTTCTGTGTGGCGATTTCATTAAGTGATTCCTATAAATTATAAAAAAAAAATTAAAACCTAAGAAAGAATAAAAAAAAAACTACATCTCAATTGAATACTATGAGTGAAGTGATATCCATCTTGCGATTGAATTAAAGTTTCAATTCAACACAGAAATATGAACACCAACTTTGTGCGAACTATTTGAGAAATTCGCGCAGAAAACAGTTTTCTAAAAAAACAATACAATTAATAAAGCAAATGTAAAAATTGAAAATTTTTCGTCGTCATCATCGTTGCGCAATACGACAACAAACGATTACTTGAAACTGTATAAATTTAGAAAGATTATCAAGTATAATTAAAAGAAATTTATTATTAATATTTGAAAAAAATATTGCCTATATTTCCTTTTCAACGTATCAACATTATTACTTTCAAATAATTTGATTACAACAGAAAAAAATGGTTACAGTTTACGTTACGTCATCTTTACCGTATGCAAACTGCAAGAATTGAAAAATTAAATTCTACCATTACACTTTAAGTTTTCAATGATAAAATATTTGTATTATTGTCCAATTTAAGCTGTTTAATAATTGAAGTGTTCGATTCTAATTTATTTCACATATTTTTAACTTGGAACTCAGATTGGCTAAAAATACAAAACGTTGGTTGAAAATATTTCAAAACGTTAATAGCCCAAGGAAAAATTGATTGAGAAGAATAATCGTCGTTTAGATATTTAGATAATTCAGATTACGATATGATTAAAGAGCTCGCACATTATTGTTTACATTATTAGATACAAATGAATAATATTTTATCGGTATTTTAAAAGATTTGAAGAGATTTTCAAATAGGTACAGCATAAAAGAGTGCTTGTTGATTGTGTATTTTGAACGGTCGAATTGAAACGTGAATAAAGAAAATACAAATGTAACCGTTTGAAATTTTAGCTTAATTCGGGAGACATAATTTCGTGTTGGCGCTTGTTTCGGCCTTTAAGTGTGAATTTAAAATGCTTAATGTTATCACGTCGTGTGATTTCTGTTGCAACTTGTTTACGTGGGCGGGCATCGTGCCAACTAGTGCAAATGAAAAATTTCTGTAGAATATGCGAGTGGCAAAAAATTGGATGATTATTCTCGAAGTGTCTCCTTCTTATCCATTTTGCCGCCTGTGCAGTATTGTTTCAGATATTTATTATGCAAAATTAATTTGATAATTTTTATCATTAGTATTAGCTCAACTGATCAAAATTAGCTACCCGCAGTAAGCGATTTCTACCGCTATCGTCAAGATTGTTGCTCTTCATTTTTACGACAAAAGTTCCTGTTGTGGAAAATGGATTTTTACAGCATGTTGAAAGAAATTTGTATGCAATTCAATAATATTAAAATACATGCAAAAATTTTTCCGGTTAATTGTTCACTTTTCCACTTTTGCTTCCCATTCGCGAAGCGATTTTGAAAACAATTCACAACGTTCTTCAGCAGACATAAAGTGAAATTTTTTTTATTTAAATCGCTAAATTGAAAAAATCCCTACAATAACTACAACTTCAAATATAAACAACTAATAAATTTCAAAAACAAGCAATGAAAAAATGGTAGTAAAAAAAATCGCCCTCATCAAGTAACGAGTATCTAATAAAAGAAATCTGTATTGACAATATTTTTTTATTATTTTTTGTTCTTTGATCTGATTTTTGTGTTTTGTTTGTTCGTACAATGTTATGTAATTAAATTTGAGAATGATATTTAAATGAAAGGGGCCGAAAAACTCCCGAACATGCTAAATATAGATAGTTTCATGTACATGGAAAAAGAAACCGTTTGCAATCGTTTACGCACTACAAATGGCTAAATTATAAACAAACAACTATAAAAAGCAATAAATATTATTTCAAATGAATTTTTAAACATTTAATTAAACAAACCTTAATGTAATAACAGTGACTTAATAT
The DNA here is from genome assembly GCA_001447755.1 of Trichinella papuae. NCBI lineage: Eukaryota > Metazoa > Nematoda > Enoplea > Trichinellida > Trichinellidae > Trichinella > Trichinella papuae. Next base: position 26,022 of record JYDO01000091.1, read on the forward strand.
TAAAAGTTTCTAAAATGAGTTAATGCTAAATTTTAAATGATGAAAATTTTTTAAATTATATAATTAACTTCATTGAATATTTTATTTTACAATGCATTCGACAAAAAAAGTTAACTAGTTTGCTTACTCCAGGCAGTCACATTTGTGCGTTAGTTAATTGTGAAGTATTAATTATATTAATTTATCAATCTAAAAAGAAATATTTAAAAACAATCATATCAATTTTTATTTAAAAATGAAAAATGAAATTTATGATCAATTGGCAGTAGGGCATAAACCTGATTACTCAATTACGGTATTGCGATTGGTGGCGTTGAACAGTTTTAAAAAGTCATCTGAAAAAATAAATAATTGTTTGCTTATTTCTTTGAGAAGAAGTATTATTTTAAGCATCAAATAATTTAAATTTTACAAGTGAAGATACTTTCTTTTCGTGAGTGTCATCAGCAAACTTTTGTTCAAACAGGTATGTTTATAAAATTCAATGATTTTTTAATGTTTAATATTTTTATTTTGAATATAGAATTTTTTGATTTTTTAAATATTTGTTATCCAACTGTCAGATAAATTTTCCGGTTCATTTTGTAATTTCCGGTTTTCAGAATGGGCGTGACTTTGAATTTCGTGATATTTTTTGCGGCGATTGTTTTTGTTACCTGCGGGGATGATTTTGATTTTAACCTTCCTGCGCAACATGTGAAATATTTTTTATTTCGACGCCCAGACATTGCAGAGAAGTGCCGTGCTGATAAAAATTGCCCCTACAATGTAAGAAATTTGTTTTGTGATAACAACTGTATGAATAATTAAAAAGTTATCATTAAACGTTGTAAACTTTTAAATTTAAGTATTTTTTTTTAATATGAAATTATTTCCACTTTTGCACATAATTATTGTTACATAATGCAACAGATCAATAAATAAATTTTTAATGAAGTTAAAATTAAAGAATAAAAGAGAGAATGCTTTACTGATGCTTCAGTTGGATAGAATGATAATGTGAAAATAGTTTTTGAATTTTTTTTTCAGTTGATGGCTCAAAATTTGAGTGAATGCTGGGGATATGAACCAAATTGTAACTTTGATAAACGCAGTTATAGTTGGAAAAAAATAAAATGTTCCAAAAATGCCCCAGACCTTGAGTAATTTTTTGAAATTGAGATGAAAAATATGTATTAATAATTTGCATTTAGAAAAAGTCGAAATGCGTTTTATGATGTTGCAGATTTTGGTCTAATCAAAAAACACAATGCGAGCTTGGTTGAACTTTGCTCGCCTGTCAATCCAGTATTATATTTTAATTTGCATATTGTAGTGTATCTTTTTTTTTATTTCGAACTTTAGGGTGATGCTTCGTTACGTTGCAGTGAAAGTTTTGAATATTGCTACGCGAAGAATATATTTTTGAACTTTGCCAATTTGAAGCATGATGAAAACGGCAAAAAGTATGTTTGTTATTTTTTCATTTCTAATTTGTTCGTGTTAAGCAGCAGATAATTAAATAAATTAATAGATATCGGAGTGATGTTATCAGAAAAGGACATATAGGTGGTCGATGTAAATTTCATGAACGAAAATTTAATAACCTAGCTCTGGATGCATATGACGGTTATTTGCAAAGTTGGTGAGAATAAATATTGCGCGATATTTTTCATTTTCTTGTATTTTCATACAGCATTGAATATTATTTAGGGCAGCTGAGATGAAATATTTTCAGCGGTTCCCCAGCTTTCAATTGAACGACAGCTATTGTGATGTCATTTTTGATCAACCGACAATTGTCATAAAACTTGACGCTGGTATGCATGATGATATTTTTTTTGTATTGTAATTGAATTATTTGAATTATTATTTTTCTTTTCTTTGTAGGAATAAACATGTACCATCATTTTTGCGATTTTATAAATTTATATCTTTCGCAACATTTGAATGGTTCTTTTCATCAAGATGTGGATATTATTCTTTGGGATACGGTATAAATTGTTTTATAAACTTGTATTTTTATTTGGTTTTTTTTTGTATTATTTAGAATGTATCTCCTTATTTTGATATGTTCAGAGAAACGTGGCTAGCGTTTACAACGAAACCGTTGATTGATCTTCAAGATTTTGATAGAAAACGAGTTTGATTTGTTTTTATTGAAATAAATATGATTTTATTTAATTCGTTTCAGGTTTGTTTCCGTGAAGTGATGTTTCCCATTTTAGCGCGTAAAGTTTTCGGTTTGTATTACAATATGCCAATGGTGAGTGTTTTGCCTTTAATCTTTTATAATACTTTTGTTATGATTGTTCAGCCAGGTTATTGTCGAGGCAGTGGATTGGTGCAAGCGTTTAGCCATCATTTGATTCATCGACTTCAGCTAAAGCAGAATGGACCTTTGAAGGAAAAATTAAGAGTGACATATTTGGTGCGAAGTTCTCAATATCGAAAAATTGTGAACACAAATGAAGTATTTGATCATCATTTTCCATTTTGGAAAAAGGATTTCAGTAAAAATAATTTTCCAATTTTAAGATAGTCGAGCGTTTGAAAACGGATCCGCAGTTCAATGTGACCGTTACTGAATATACCATGTTCGTGAACATTGCATTTATTGTGAAAATTTTTATTTTATTAAAATAAATTTCTTTTTAGGGGTATTCCTGTTCTAGAGCAGTATCAGATGTCGCACAATACTGACATTTTCATGTCCATCCATGGAGCAGGATTGACTCATATGTTCTTTTTACCTGATTGGGCTGTTGTTTTTGAACTGTAAGCTTGAAGCTTAAAAAGCCAAAAACCAAAGTTGGCTTTTATTTTGTTTTTCAGTTATCATTGTGGTGATCCGGAATGTTATCGTGATTTGGCAAAGTTACGAGGTTTGAAATTTTTTGGATGGCAAGACGAAACAAAAGTGCAATATCAGAAAAAAGTGATTGTATTTTTATTTTTCATTTTTTGCTCTCATTAATATACATACAGTTGAATTTAAATTTATAGAATGTGGAAAATCCAAAGTTTACCAATTTTTATCTTGATGCAGACGAGGTGATGCGCATTGTTCATTTGGCAGCTGAGTATGTCTGGTCAAATAAATTGTTCCGTCAAGCTCATGCTCATCTTCATTCAAAGCCAAAGCTTGAACTTTGATCAGTGATTGTTAATTATTTGTTGTTCTTATTCCATGCTTTAAAAACTGCTTAATTTTAATGCCGGGTTATCTTCTAAATCATAGAAGAGTTGAGTGAAAATTTACTTTTTTTAAAAAAAAAAATTTATTCAAAATTAGCTGCATATTTATGACATTGGTATTTTTAAAAAAAAATCCACATTATTTGATTCTATCCAAATATTTATGATATGCTTAGATTGTTTGGCACTTTCAGCAGCTATTTATGGCACGAAGACCGGGTATTTTCAGAACACTGTGGGAGAATTTTTGGAAATCATTCGACAGTAAGCCAAAAACTATCGTAGGCAAAGATCATTTTGGCAATATTTACTACGTGCACGATGATCCTGAACGCACAATAAAAAGGTAAATCAAATTATAAACTGAGGATATTTTATTTTATTATATTTTTTTAAATATTACAGGGGTTACATCCCGGCAGATAGAAATAACTGGAACAACATACCGGTAGAATGGCGTGCATGGCTTACTGGTCGAAGGACCGATCCGCCGTCAGAGTTGGAAATTTTATCAAACATAAAGCGTACAAACGAGACTGTTGAACGCTTTTCACATGATGAAACACAGGACGTGAAATTGGATTCAGAAAAGAAGATGCACATTGCTTCAGGGAATAGGCCATTTCCAAAGCTAAAAGATTTGGAGCAAAATGTACAATCACGAAAATGTATACCTGGGCATGAAAATGGGAGGTGAAAAATGTCGAAATGTTGACATTCATTCTTGTTCAGTAAAGAATATTATTCTTTATAATTTCTTTACTAATCGCGACACTGATGCTGTAGGCATGCATCACCATGAGTTTCTTTTTTATTCTTTCTTCTTCTTTTATAATCATTTGTTCTGATTGCATGGAAAGATGCAACTGCGCATGATATTTGGCCGTTGTTTCGCCACAAGATCGATATCACGATTTTACAAATCGGTGGATGTGATGCCTGTGGATTTGAATCGTTTTTCAATTCGTCTTGACCAACGCCCGTTGAAAACACCCAAGGGTCGAATTTTGACAGTCGACTCAGAACCTCTGGCATTGTGCATCGCTGTAGAATGGTCAGCTCAGCGTGAAAATGTCGACTTGTCTCGCATGCATTTAACCACACTCTGCTTCACAGCCATCGACAATCCCAATCAACTGACCAATGGACAAGTTGTTGACGATTTGCTGAAGCATTTGGAGTCGGACACGATTTTCTTCATCAACGATCAGCTTCCTGAACTTGGACAGATGCAAAGAGACAAATGGGGTCCAATTATTCAGTGGGCTACGGTAAGTAATGTGTTTTTTACTTGCATTTCGTTGCATAGCACTAAGTATTGCACCGGTTCATTCAACATATCCATACTCTTTGACAAATTTTCAATTTCATTCATTCTTTCTGTCTCTCTCCTTCTCTCTTTCTCTCTTTTTCTCTCACTCTCTTCCCTCTCTAAACATATATATATTTGTTAAATTTGTTTGTTCTTTTAGAAAAATAGCACAGTAGCAAAATATTTAAATTATTTTTAGAATATATAATATTAATTATTATTATTCTTATTTATATAATGCATATATGTATAAATAAGAGATGTGGAGTTTAATTAATTTTCGAGAAACTTTAATGTTATTTATGCATTTACTTGATCACTGGTAGATTTTTTTTCAAAAAATTAATTATTATTCTTTCAATTATTAATCATAATATGTATATAATCTTGCCTAATCTTGTGGTGTTGTGTTTAAAAAATAGATATGTGAGCTTGTGCTTACTTTTTTTTTGTTGGTCATTTTTCTTTCCCGTCAGTGGTTGTTGTTGCTGTATTTTAAGCATCGATTTGACGTATCATTGGCCACGCCATCGTTGACCATGTTTGCACCAACGCTTGAGGCAAGCACCGTTGCAACGATGCGTCAGTATTTTCTCAGTCGAAGTTGGTGTTGGCTTTTGGGATGCAAATTTGCCGTCGAATCATTGAACAGCATACTTTTGACACTAGCGGCCTGTGAGCATCGGCTCGACGTTGCTGAAGCAGTCAATTTGGCAACTTTGGAACGACAGTTTCAAACATCCCGTTGGGGTAGAATTGAATGGGCTCATGATTTGGAAGAGCTGGAGTTGCGATGTCGCGTGTCGGCTGGCTTGTTATTTGCCATGTTTGCCTGTTTGGAATGAGAACAAAATACACACGCGACAATGGAAAATTAATTGCCAAGCGCAGGATAATTTTTATTCCTTATTGTCATCTTGATCATACGTCATAAATCTGATTTTTTGTTCTTGATTTATGCATTCATGTATGTTTTTTTTGAAGCACTCACACGCACAACACACACATGTACACACACACACACGCACACATCAACTTTGGTACAAGAAGAGGCGCCATTTTGATCGAATGAACGAATGGCACATTGGATTTATTATCAAGTTTTTTTTTTCGAAATCTTATGCTGACCCGCTGACCACCGTGAAAGGGAAGAGGAGATGTTGACGACCAGAGAACAGAGAAGAAGAAGATGATGATGATGATGAAGAGGACGAAGCATACAACGTATGCTTGACCAATCACTACAAATCATCCACGCCATCAATGATGCGTGTTGTAAAGAATCATGCGAAGCTTTTCCAATTCTCCTCGAAGCATGGACAATTCGGTGCGCAATTGCAAGTTCTCTTGTTCCAGGTAGACAACACGTAATGCAATTTGTTCTTCTTTGATGCGTCGGGATTCACGTGAACGTCTGGCCGATTCGTTGTTCCGCTTCCGACGTTCCCAATAATTGTTATCCTTCATATGTTCCGGTACTGGTTCGGCTTTTTTCTTCGGCGTCGTGGGTGTGGTGCTGTGCGCCGGCAATGAAAGCGCTACCGGACCACCGCCGTTGGCCAACGCTGTGGTCGTCGGCTGAACACTGGCATTGAGCGCCGCGGGCGCTTGAGCCGTATACGGAGGTGTGGTTGGCAACATCGCGGACCCGGTTGGCGCTGTGGTCGAAACCACACCCGCGGTTGTCGCGCCACCGTTGACCAGAGACCCGCTGCGCCCGTTCGTTGCCCCACCCTGTTGCGCCGCTGCGGCCGCTGCCAAAGCACTGGCCTGCGTGTAAGCGGCGTACATGCTCGTCGGATTGGAAGGGTCGAAGCCGGCTGCAGACGGCCAGTACAAGCTGGACATGGCCATGTTGGCTGCATAATTTTTCAAAGCTTTATTCGGATCAAAAGTGCCGGTCGAATGGTTACCATTCGACTGTTGTTGTTGTTGTTGTTGTTCAACTGTTGTCATCCTGCTCCAAGTTTCTGATTCTGGTCGTCCGTGATTATTTTATACTCTGAACCTACACAACGCTAAAAGAAGGGAAAAAAAACACACACACGTGTTGTTTATACAATAGGTAAGTTCACTTACATACTTTATCACTTACACAACTGTGAACGCGATTTCACTATCAGCGCATGAATTTTTTTCCTCATTATTCAAAGCAACAACGCATGCTTGCAACGTGGTGTATGTGCATAATCAAATTCAAGCAATGTTATTTTTCCAAACATGCGCTTATTGACGCTTATTATGCAAAAATGTTATCTATATATGCTCGACTTGCAACAAATGAACAACAATAATAATAGTAATAATAATAACCAGTAGTAAGTAAGTAAGTTAGTAAGCTTGTTGAGCAACAAACGCGATGATCATTCACAGGCATTTTGATGATGCTTGAATAATGTGAAATTTGATTAATATGATAAAAGTTCTTTTAACCAGAAAAATAAGAAATCTTCATTTGGAAAATTTTCCACTCTGAACAATAACTGTGAATAGAATGTGCATGGTGTGAATAAAATTTTCTACCTAGCAGCAAGCAGTGGCGAGGTGTAAAAAGGCGAGTTTGATCAATTTGATCAGAGGTTGGAATGAATTTCCGATAACAACTGAGCGCGACATTCTGCAATGCGAAATTATTTAATATGTGGAAGTTGATTACGGTCAGCGTTCAGGTAGATGACGCAAGCGATGTGCTAAAATAGAATTTTTTTTTTCATTTTCGTAAAAAACGATCAAACGAAAATTATTTTCCAGTAGTTGGTTGTGTACAATCATGCATTTGTGCATCAATATTATTCTTTCCCTTTTTTTTTCCCCCTCTTTCTATTTAGTTGTACTCTCTTCAGTTGGATAGGAAAAACTGAAATAATTATCCAATTATACTTGTTGGTATTGTTTTAGAGTTGAGTTAATTGGAAAATTGTATCATTGTTATAAAGACAGGTCAGTCAGCTTATCTTTTTCTTTTTTGCAAATTATGAAAGCAATGCAATATTGGAATTAAGTAATATTTACTGAAAAATACACAACGCAATATCTGCCTATTTATTTGCCTTGGAAAAATCTACACTCCTTATTCAATTTTCACACGAAAAACTAATTAGATCAAAAAGGATTAAAAAAGAGCTTAATTGTTGGCGGGTGTACAAATGTGAACCTTAGTTTTTGCTCTTTTCAATTATCTAACACTTGATTAGTGACCGCTGGTGACCTGTCTTTGTCGGCCACACGGTTTCTCGTCACCGGAAGTGAAGCGTATAAGCTGCGCAGAGGGAGGTCAGAATCGATTCACAGTTCTTCTAGCCTAACTTTAGGGCAAAATGATCATCAATTTTTATCTATCCAAGTGCATATACATCAATTTATTTATATGTGTGTGCAAAAATTGTTACACAATGTGATATGGAAACGAAACGCGGAAGCGCCGAGCAGACAATCAGCAATATATAAGACATGTGGAAATGAACCATACACTGTGCACCTGTGTTGAACTTACCTTATACTCTGACGATAGGGGCTCGGTAATCGGTAAGGTAACTGGTTGCGTGAAGCTGATGTGAGGATGTGGGCGCGAGCTGTGCAATAAGCAAGCCGTCTAGCTGAGGTGCTTTTCCAATACTGACTAACTTTGGATAAGTATGACCGGTCGAACGAGACGGTTGTGGTTATGTGAGCTGAACTTTCGCCCTAGACGACCACCTTGATAAATGCAATTGCGTAAGTGTCGACCTTGGACCAAGAAATAAGCAAGATTCCGAAATGAGAAAACATCATCACAATAGCAGAGTTTTGAAACCGACTGCCTGCAAGCACAGCTTTGGGTTGAGTAAGCAGGTCATTTAGCAAATGACCTCAGCAAATAGACTGGCTGAAAATTGACCAATAGCGCATCTTTGAGACGATTGCGTGGTTGATGACCCGGCCGCCGTCTCGACCATTGTCTCGATCCGGTGGGAAATTCTTCATAATCCTCAGCCCTACCCTATTATATATTTTTAACTAGCCCACTTTAACTGCTATCTTTCCCACGACGGAAATTGCGCAAATTTTGTCTACGTCTAGCTTTAAACATAGCTGAGCTGGTTAGCTAATTAAGAGGACTACCGCATCGGTCAGTCGTTGGAACCAGTATTTACTGTGCGGCTGTACGATTACGTAGAGCCAGTGATGTTGCACAAGATGCAGGTGGGCGCCGGCTTGTGCACTGACGTCGATGCTGTAACCAGCTAATTCATCTCCATTACACACCTGTTTGGATCGATAAGGAATACAATTCAACATGCGAAGAAGTTCTACTTTCTAAAGATCACGAGGATGAAATATAAATGAAAAACATTACTTTACAAACAAATTGAAGAGCATTAAGGGCAGCTGTGTGCTTTTTTTTTTTGTAAATTTACACATTGCTCAGGCTCAACTAACTATTCATGTCGAGCTTATTTCTTTCATCCAGATTCTGAACAAAACAATGACTGTCACGTAGTGATGTGGTCTATTTTTTTTTTCAATTTTACCATATTTCTCACTTTTCATATATTCATATACACCATGGTGCACAAAAAAAGGAATCAAATCAACGACATCCCATTGAATTATGATTTTGCTTTCAAATCAACATTCTTTTTTACTGTTTTTTTTACACCTTTACAATTTTTAGTTTCTTTGCAATTTTAATTCAAATTTGCTTAATTAGCTTATTGCAAAATTAGTTTCATATTTGTTCATTGACATGCTAAGATTAGTTTGTTTGCATTTCAATATTTGCTTAATTAGCTTACTGCAAAATTAGTTTCATATTTTTTCATCGACATGCTTTTATTCTGTTTGCTCGTCAAATGTCAGAGGTCAAGTGTTCAGTCAACAGTGTAGGTGAAGATTACTTTTTTTATCACTTAATTAAACATATTGTATACATTTATATTTCTTTATTAAATAAATATACATATATATTAGATGATTAATATTATAATCCAATTTGTATAATTATAATGAAAAGAAATATAAGGGAAATAGTTTCGAAAAAATGTGTTATCTGTGTCATCAATGAATGAAACAACAGCGCAACATTGCACAGCTATTATATGACCATGCTAATTACTCAAGATCACGCGCTTGTTTGTTGACGGATGATCTTGTAACTTTCTCAATGATAAAACTGTGAATGAATTCACACACATTAATTTTGAATTTAGGCTAATTAAAGTATAATAGATTTAAAAAAAAGTTGCATGAATGAAAAATGGCAAATGCATATAATTTTCGATACATGCATATGTGTAGATTTTGTTTTCAGTTTTATTTTTCTCATCTTTATATTTTGTCTTATTTATGAGGGTCAACAATTTCCTCTTTTTTTGATGGAATGTGGACGTGTGGCATTGTAGAAATGTACAGAAAAACAAATCACGTAATGCTTTTTTGACGCCTGGTCGAGGCTGTTGCGCTAAAACTGACCGGCCCAGGTGACCCAGACGATGGTTACGTGCCTTCCAGACGACAGCCGTGCAATATAATTCTGTTGTTTGATCGTGGTTCTATCACGTGTTGTGTCCATCATCCTGATGCAACGCATCCTGCAGACAGAGTCTGGGGCTGTTGTTTTTTTACCAATGGAAATGAGCCCGGCCAGACGGACGGCGCGCGGTTTCCCCCTTTCTTTCCTCTCATTTTTCTACACAACCATTGGCCCCAACGGTAAAACAGTTGTGCTTTTCAATTATTTTATTCAAGCGAGAAAAAGTGCAATGAATAATGACTATTTTTTTTCCGTCTTCTTCTTCTTATTTTCCACAACAGAAGGTCTTTGGAAAAATAATGGAAGGAACCGTGGAAATTTTTTTTGTTTTTCATTCCACCAGGATTTTTATTATTTTTTCAGCTTTTTCTACATCAGGGTCGCGAGTTTGCTGTTGATAATAAAACCAAGCTGCTTGCTGTTCTACTAACCAGCCAACCAATGCACTGTAATATATATGATGTATCCTTGTTTATAAAAAGAAAAATTTTATTTCTCAAATTGCATAATTACAAATTTCCCCAAATTGCGTCATTTTTACGCATTGTTATGTAGATTTATGATCTCTGAGGATTTGTTACATAATTTTGATCAAAAACACACTGAATTTTGTTCAAATTTATTTAAATTAATTTTTATCTTTGATATATTTCACATATATACATAGCTTCTTTTTTTTCTCAAATGCGAATAGTATAATATTCAATTTTGTAGATATTGATAAAATTGTAATATTTAATAAAAAGAACATTTTCAAAAAAAAAATATCTCTTTCTTCACTGAATGATACTTTTCAATTTCAATTTTTCCATGATAGAAGTAGATAGATGGATAAATTGATTGTTGTTGTGAGAATTCTATCTTTGTAAATCTTGAAGATATAGCTTATTGCATAATCGACGCCGCGTTGTTGGATCAAATGGACGAATCTGAATTTGATTCTTTCTCTTTTGTTCCTTGATTTGCATCTTCATATGTAAGCTGTGCGATGATCCCGTTGTGACGGTTAGCTAATATCCATCTTCGGCGTCGTTGTTGGCTTTCATCAGAGTTTCAATTTGCATTTCCGTCGGCCACCTGTGTGGCGGGCTCCCTTTCAACTATGCACAGTCGGCGTTGGTTCCGGTTGCGCAGACGCCGAGCTGATGCGCAACACTGCGTCATGGGAAAAAGCGGCGGCGAGGCTTTGATCCTTGGCGGCATTGTTTTTTACGCAACTCGGTCCCACAAGCCGCCCACGTGCTATTGTCAGGTCGAATTAAGCTTAATTGGCTGTCCGACGCTGACATGCTCAGTCAGGGGTCAACGAGAGCAAAGCCACAATATCCGGAACTAGTGGACAGAATCAAGTAATGCACAGCTAAACTAAGGCACTGACCAGACAGTCTGTAATTTTTCACTGTCCAGGGCAAGATTTATATATACAATGAGTAATATTTTTTCCTTTTCTTTTCTTTTATTTTTTTTTAAAGTAAATATAATCAATATAAAGCAATAAATAAATGTTACGTCAATAATCGACCGGTCACCTGGTTCGTGGTGCGTGCCGACCTAGATAAGGCTAATAAAGATGACCACGGCCAGGGTGAGGCAATGACCAATTGCTGATAAGATTGGACAAAAGAATTGTCACATTAGACAGTGGAAACATTTACAACCACAGTTTGTTTGCTGACAAGCTGTCTGCCGTGGGCGTTGCGAAATCTTATCTCATCACCACCAGAGTAGGTCAAACAGGGGTTGCATTGCATGTCTGCGCTGTCGGCGGCATTGTACCGCAAAAACACAATATCTACAGCCAAAATATGCGAACAAAAATTACACAATAAAGTAATATAAATAAGCAAATAATTTTTATCAATATTTTATTTTTATTTTAAAATGCATTTATTTCACGATGATTTCAAACATGTTTTTATTTAAATCTTTGAAATTGAAATGTAATCGTGCTAGATATATGCATATATATTTGCTTTGATAAGTATTGCTTTGTGGTGCACAGTTTCAGCTAATTTGAAATTTCAGTTGGATATAAATTTGACAAATGTTTTACAACAAGCATGCCAGTTTTGAAGAAAAAAAGGATGATTATAAAAATCAATAATTCATTCCAGGTAAGACTTTTTTTTTATTTAATACTTAAATTAATCAACTACTTGTGTTCAACGATAACGATTGTCCTTGCTAATTAAGTGTACATGTTTTTTTTTTTTGGAAAACAGATCGTCTGAACTTGCTTTCTATTGTTGAAACAATGCTTGCCGTGATGAATATCTTGTAATACTGTAAGTAAAAAAATGATTGTCAAGTTTGTTAATTTTTATTTGCTTGATAATTTCGAATTGTTGTTGCATGCAATTCAAAATGTGTTTGATTGCGTTAGAAAAAATTGAAAATGTTTTTTTTTTAATTTTTGAAATTTCAATTTTCGTACAATTTCTTTTTTCTAATTTTATGATAAATGTATTGAATATGTAAATGTGCCTCGGGTAAAAAATAGTCGTTGCCATATTGAAGTTGTTGCTTATTTTGTGCATAAAATTGGTGATCTTTTACAACAGGTCATCTTGGAATTGTGATAAGATGTGTGCAGAACAATATTAGTTGTGTTGCCATCAATTTTTACGTCTGTGTTTGTTCGGCTTATCTTTGGCAGCGGTGGGTCGGCTTGACGAGTAAGCAATGAAATGTGTGTGAAATTTTCAATTTTATTTCACTACTTTCTCAATAGCAAGTGACAAACAGTTGTCGCAGTTGTGTTGAGGAAGTTGGGCTTGATGACAATTTGACAACACAACAAGCAGAACGTTTAAAGTGAAAATTGTTCGGATATTTTCTTTTTCCAATCACAACACAACACCGTCTGGTGTCGTAGTGAGAAAATGACGTCTTTGAAAAGTTTTGTTTTCACAAATTCAATTTCAATGCAGCAGCATTTATTGTTGTTCAACAGCTGTTGGACAAGCATGAGCTTGCATCATTGCTGCTGTTTTTGCTTTTTCTTTTAACTGCTTTGATAAATTAAATTATTATTATTATCATTGTTCTTATTATTACTTTTTTTTCGATTGAATTATAATTGTTCAACATTAATTGAATTAGGCCAATGTCGAATCTACTGATGCCAAATCTGCTATTACTTCTACTGCTGTTTTATCAACAACGTAAGAAAGAATCTTTTGTAAGGCATATATGTTTTAATTTCTAATAATAATAATTTTATGCATTATTTGTATGAATTTTAGTGCTTTTAAAAGTTGAAAGTGTAAAATTGACAATGACCATCATTTTCAGATATTTTTGAAGCAAACACAAGCAGCTTGGCTGAATGTTGTTTGGAAGGGAAGAAAGTTTATGCCATTTCAAAGCAGTGTACCAAAACGACAGTGAAGAAGATTGACCAGACGGGATTTTGTCCCCGGGTGGCCAGCATATGCTGTTTGGTGGCGTTTTACGAAACAAAATGTTCCGAAGGCAAGTCAATTGCTTTAACTGGTAACAGTTGCGAAGCGTTGGATGCACCGGGCAGGGAGCAGACGAAGGTAATGTAATAATAATATATATATATTTTTTTGATATTCATCTTTATTCATTCATATTTTCATAACAAAATAATCAGTATTGTTGTGTTCAGGAATGCTGTGAATGTTGTTCATTAGCGAAAGAGATGAAAAAGCAAGGCAAACAATGCAACGCGCCGGATGATTTCAGTGCCAACTGTAAAGCTGTATTTGACCAGTGTTGCCATTACGAATCTGCTGCATCCAGAGATGAACAATCCAACTTGCAGACAGCTTTTGCTGAATTTACGGCTTCTGTTTCATCGACAAGTTTGTTGATTGCATTGACAAGATATATATTTTTTTTTGTCTTTGTTATAACACTTTTGAATTTTTGTTTAGCGGTTGGTTTGGATTTGTCAGAACAGTGTGATGAAGAAGAGGCAAAATTTTGTGAACAACAATGCCATCGAGTGCCTGATCAAAAGTCGATCTCGTGCTCTTGTCGTGCTGGCTATATGCTTAATGCCGATGGACGAACTTGCTCAGGTGAGAATTAACAAATGCATACTTAATTGATGTTGTTGATTTGATTAAAAAAAGCATGATTTTTCTATGCATGATGTGTTAAATGATCGATTGATTGATTGCTTTAATGTATATATGTGTGTGTGTGTTGTGCTTTGAAGAATGTGAACTATGTTGATAGTTTTGTTTAGATGTGGATGAATGTGAGGAAAATCCACCACCTTGTGATTTGGTGAGTCAAATTTGTGAAAATACAATCGGCAGTTTCCGTTGCTCTTGCATGAATGGATTCGCATGGAACGAGACGACCAACCTTTGCGTTGGTGGGTTTATAGCTTAGTTCTTCTTAGCAACGGAAAAGCTAGTTGCAGCTTGTTGCATAATTTTTTTTTCTTTGTTCTTTTCGAATATCGTAGAGGAGAAACCTTTTTTTCAGACATTGACGAATGTTTGCTTTTTCGTGACAATTGTATTGCTGGCCAACGTTGTATCAATACAGTTGGGTAAGCATGTGGAAGATATGAAATTCTTTTTTTTTTTTAAATTAATTTATTGCTTGATGTTTCTTGCAAAATTGGTGAATGAAGAGGAAAAAAAAATACTAAACTTTTGTTTAGCTCGTGGCGTTGCATTCGAACAATGAGCTGTGGAACGGGATATTATTTGGATTCAGAAAGCGATTCCTGCGTTGGTAAGGATTGCATTGAAATGCTAATTTTGCAAGCAATTAATATATATTTTTTTTGTATGCATTTTGTGTTTGCTTGGTTTTTTTAATTTTTATTTTCATTATTATTGTTCATCTGAAATTGATTCGTTGAAGTTTTCAAAATGTGCCCAATGATCTGCTTGTTATAGATATAGATGAATGTGCTTTGGGCACACACAACTGCGGACCTGGATTCACGTGTCGCAACACGCATGGCAGTTTCCGCTGCGAGAGACGCTTTTGTCCTTCTGGTCAACAGTGGAATAGCACGGCAAGAAGTTGCGTTGCAATCAGCGACTGCAGTCATGGCTTCTATTTAGCTTCGGATGGTTCTTGTCAAGGTAATGTTAATTTCCAATTGACAACAATGCTAGTGCAGTGTAGATATTTCAAACGTAGATGTAAACGAGTGTTTAACTCCTGGAACTTGTTTGCCAAATCAGCATTGTGAAAATACGCACGGTATATGTATATATGTGGAAATTGTTTGACATGCATATTGATGAAATTAATTCTTGATTCGTGCCTCAGGTTCTTATTATTGTAAAGATTTGCCTCGTGCTTGCGCATCTGGTTATCAATTAAATCCAATCACTAGTGTCTGCGAAGGTGTGCAAGTATATATATTTTTTTTTCAATTTTATTTATCAATTTTTTTTGTATTTTCTTTATTTAAAATGAAGATATTGACGAATGTATGAAAGGAACTCACACATGTCCGAATGTAGAATCATGCGTAAACAGTGTAGGTGGTTATCGTTGCGAATGTAGATCAGGATTTCGATTTAACTCTGTTTTAAAAAAATGTGAAGGTTTGTCATGCAACAAGTTGGATGCAAGTGCAACAAGATCTATTATTTATTGTTTGAAACTTTTTCAGATATCAATGAATGCCAAAATCGTGGCAGTGTATTGTGTTCTACTCATGGCAGTTGCGTGAATACTGTAGGTTCGTTTCATTGTGTCTGTGATCCTGGATATGAATTGTCATCGGATGGTCGACAATGTGTTGGTATGGACATTATTTATTTATTATTTTAATTTTGATTATTTTGCATATTTTTTTACACTAAAGACATAGACGAATGTCGCACAGGAAGTGCCCAGTGTGAGCATCGTTGCGTTAATATACCAGGCTCTTATCAATGTGTCTGCGAGCGTGGCTATTCACTTGGTGTGGATGGTCGAAGTTGTGTTGACATTGATGAATGTAAAATGTGGAACACACAAGGAACAGCCATGTGCATGGGCAAATGCATCAACACGGCCGGATCGTTCAGATGCGAATGTCCACCAGGATTTCGTCTGAATTCTGATTCAAGAACATGTGAAGGTAATTTTTTTTTATGTGTTTATTTATTTATTCATCTATTTGTTTGTTTGTTGCAGATATTGACGAATGTCAACAAGGATTGTGTTCCAAAGATGATGACATTTGTGTCAATTTGTACGGAGGTTACAGATGTCATCAAATAATTTGCCCGCAAAATTATCAACGTGACTTACGTTTCAAAAAGTATATCTAGATATGTATTGTTGATTTATTTGTTTTTTTAATCCAACTAACCAAATCAATTGCATGCATATATAATTTTTTAGATATTTCAATGCAAGTTTGTTTGTTTGTTTGTTTGTTTATTTGCTTGTTTTAGCCGTTGCACGCGTAAAACGTTGTTTTGCTTGCCTTCGGATCGCGATTGTTTGAACGCGCCAATGTCGATATTGTACAATTTTATTGCGTTGACCAACGAACTACGGTTCCAAGATTTCGGCATGAACGCGTTGCCGTTGATCACATTCAACGGTCCATTGAATGCGGAAACTTCTGTCCAATACGAGCTTCAACTTGACCGAGTAGTGACCGTTGGTTCCAAAATTGTGAAACCGGCCACCAGGGCTTCGTTTTCCGTGCAAAAACTATTCAACAAGCCCAACTCGGCCGTGTTGAATTTGATCCAACCACTCCAAGGACCTCAACAAGTGGATTTGGATTTGATCATGCATTTTCGTCATGCGGGAAATTTTGGCGGTCGTTCGTTGAGCAAAATTGTCCTGCACGTATCTGAATACAAAGAGAATCATTTCACTTTGTTTTGAAAATTGAAAAAAAAAAACATCGCATGCTCAAGCTGCATGTTGGCTTTTTCTGAGATGATTGTCTGTTTGATTTTCAGCTACAGTAACAAGCAAAATAGGAAAAAAAAGAGAAAAATACAAAAACAAAATAAAAATAACACACACATACATCCAAAATTTCATAATCGATAGATAGTATGTGGTCACTTTCAGTTCTGTAAGAGATGGTTACACGTGTTGGAAAAAGTGCAATCCGTTGGATATTGCTTGTTTGGCAAGTCGAACATATTCCATCAGTTATCAGTTCATCGCTTTGCCTGAAATGTCGCCACGTTTGAAGGCACCGCTGGAAATAAGCCGTGTTTATCCGGAACAAGCAAGTCATCGACGTTGGCCTTTTCGAGTTCAATATTCCATCATTGACAATCCATCAAGACGTTACGATGTACAACAACAAGATAACACTGGTTAGTTAGTTAGTGGTTGTAGTTTTCAAATTTTCTCAACATAATATTTAATATAAATCAATTTTTAACAAACTTTACTAGTGCTGTTGCACATTTTACAAGTAGAAATGTGATCATATTATTATAAATGAATATATTTTAGGAATTATATATTTGAGATATCCGATTACAAAGAAAACCAACGAAACGATACAACTGGAGATGAACATTTACAGCAGTACTAACGTGCTTACTGAGCAAAACTATGCCTACATAAGTGTATTTAGTTAGTCGTAAGAATTAGTACAGCTAAAAATCATGTATTTAATAGCGAAATTATTTTCTAGTTTCGTTAGGCTTAGAGTACATTTTTGCCTAAAACAATAGGATATCCAATGTCAAAAAAACAATACTACTCGGCAATAGATGATGTTCGATTTATGCATAACATCTGTGTACAAACCTATCCAATCTGTTCACCATCAATCACTGTTGATAGTGTGCTAATGAGCAACATCCATCGTTAAAATATGTACTTTTTATTTCAGAACACTTTTTTTTTCAAAAAGAAGTAAAACATATTAATCATGCAAAGAAAGCCCTTATTCCATTTCGAGAACCTTTTTCATCTGTACTGCTGCTACGTAAGCAGTTGAAACAGAATTCAATTTCCATTTCCATTAGCTGAAAATCATCATTGAAATTATCTATGCAAAATAGCAGCGTGTACAAATGATAAATAAAACGTGCAGAAGATTATTTATTAGTTGTATTTATCATGCCAAAGTGTAAAAATTGGTATGTTAAAACAAAATCAAAATTAACAAATAACTAATAAGCGATTGAACAAATCATACTTAACGTATTAAATTATATTATTAATAATTAGCCGAATACGTAACCCATTTTTCTTTGTCGCATTGTTCAGCGTTACTGCAACGTTGCTACAGGAAAATGTCACATTCTTAACTTTATTCTCAAAATTATTTCTCTTAATGAATCACATTTAATAAATTATCATTATTGCAATAATATTAGCACATCTAAACAATTGTTGAACATCATCATATATTCATTCAAAAAAATAATACAATAAACTAACGTATAAAATTAATATAAACCTAAAAAGTAAAATAAAAATAAATTCTATACTAATTAATATTCGTTATGAGGAAAATCACATTTCTGTAATTTTCCATAAATATCTTACACAGATGACCTATTTCATATTACTGTAGTTTGAATATTTTTCCATAAAGATCGCATTAAAATAAAACAAACAGCGAATAGAAAAATTTTAATGTATTTTTAAGTTAATTTAACATTTATTTTCAACACCCAACAGTTTTTTAAATGTGATTTTGTTGATTTTGCATTTTCAAATTTTCCAGTGGAGGCGGTGTTTATTTCTACTTGAGCATGTTTTGAAAAGTACCGTATGCCGTCATTGATCACCGTGAACTTGCGTCACGTAAGTAGTGATCGTTCGCTGGCGCTGCTTTGATTACGTGGGTGTTTTTGCTGCCCGACGGTTGTCTTTTCGAAACTTCATCGCCGTTTTAGGTATTTCATGCGCTTTTCTGCTTTGTTTTATTTCTACTGTTGCGTAAAATTTCACTGATCGTATGTTTCTCTGGTGCGCTCAGTTTAGCCAATCGCGGTTGTTTGTCAGGCATCCTTTCCAAAGCGACATTTTTGCAGTTGTTATTTAAATACAACATTAAACATACGCTGTTGCTTTTTTTTCGAAGCATTTCCTATTTAAATATTAACTTTAAATTGCCTTTTTACATTGTAGAATATTTTGAAGATGGCGGCCATACGTAAAAAGCTCGTGATTGTCGGCGATGGCGCCTGTGGCAAAACTTGTCTTTTGATTGTATTCAGCAAGGATCAATTCCCTGACGTGTACGTGCCTACAGTGTTCGAGAACTATGTGGCGGATATTGAAGTCGACGGGAAGCAGGTATTGCAAATGATGATGACCAGTTGATTTTTCAGCTTATTATTATAAACGCTTGTTGCTGCATGCGCGCGCGCAAGTCAATTTTTCTGTGATGACTCAGCATGCATGGAATTTTTTCCACACGCACAACTTTTGGTCATGGTTGAAAATTTCAGGTCGAACTCGCTCTATGGGACACTGCCGGTCAAGAGGACTATGATCGTCTGCGACCTTTGTCCTATCCTGACACGGATGTCATTTTGATGTGCTTTTCCATAGACTCGCCAGATTCTCTTGAAAACATCCCAGAAAAGTGGACTCCTGAGGTAAGCCGATTTTGAAATTTTTATTATTTTCTTTTTCTTCCATCAAAGCTAGTCGAAAAATACCAAGTTTGCCTTGACTTTCATCAAATAAAGAGATGATTGAAAATGTCATTTCTGACATTTACGAAGTTGTTATGCACGAGCGATAATTGTTATTATGCTCGTTTAATGGAAATCTTACTATTCAAAATTTTATTTATTTCAGATTTATTAGTCATGAGTTATGAGTAAGAATTTTTGAATTGTTCTTTTTTTAATCATTGCTATTAAGTAATCCGAACTAGTTATGTGTGTGTAAAGAAAGACGTGCACGCACGCGTTTCTGTGTGTGTGTGTGTGTGCCTTCATTTATTTGTTTTGCATATGGTTTGAAAAATTGTAAATTAACTAGTGTGCAGTTTTTCAAAGAATTGAATTCTATAAATAAAATAAATTGCTGCAAACAAGAATCCAGTTCAATTTTGTTTATTTGATGTTGTAGTTGGAGAGAGGAGTTGCATATGCTTTTCTTAATTCAATGATAAAAATAATGCAATTCCGGTAATCAGTTTCTGGTCTGTGATGTATTTGATTTTGTAGGTGCGTCATTTTTGCCCTAATGTGCCAATCATTTTGGTTGGGAACAAAAAAGACTTGCGTAATGATCCGCAAACTTTGCGAGAGCTCGGCAAAATGAAACAAGAGCCCGTAAGAACTGAACAAGGCAAAGGAATGGCGGAACAAATAGGTGCCTATGCATATTTGGAGTGCTCTGCAAAAACTAAAGAGGTATTTCTTTTTTTTTTAATCAAAATGTTAATTATTAAAATATTTTGTTGTTCGTTGTTTCAGGGAGTTCGTGAAGTATTTGAAACAGCAACCAGAGCAGCTTTGCAAGTTAAAAAGAAAAAGTCTAGAAAATGTTCAATACTTTAGGTAATTAATTGTGAATAATTGTTTTTTTAATAGAAATAAATTAACAATTTATGCTTTTTGTAGAAAGAGACACGACTGGTTGTTGTTGGCGCGATACAAATTTAAAGAAAAAACTGTTCGTTCAGTCAGTCAGTCCATTGATGCTTCACACACACACACACACACACACGGCTTGCATTTTTTTTCATTTCATTTTTTTTTTTTGAATCTTTGAGCTTCCTGTTGTCATCTTATGCAACGGTACGGCTTGTTTCACGCACTTTTATAATTGTATCACACGCCCATATTGAGTAACGAAGTTGTTATTATTATTCTTATTATTAATTCTTCTCATTATTCCTATTATTATTATTATTATTATTATTACTATTATTATTATTACTATTTTACTGGTGAAAAAAATGAATGCTCTGACGATGTGGTCTTTTGTTTTCTTGAAACGAACAACGCGTCATGTGCGTGTTGCTTATAAAATGATCCGCTGACTTGCTGGTTATTTTTCTTCTTCTTCTTATTCTTCTTCATCTTCGTTTGCTGTTTTCGAATATATATATATATATATATTTTTTTTTTCTGGGCCTCTGCGTTGAACTGTGTATACTCGTTGTGATAACAACCTTTGGTTATCCGTTTGTTTCTGCCGTAGTTATTCGTGTCTATTTTTTTCTCCCCATCGAAGAAATGAACAAAAAATATCGTATCTTTAGACGTAATTTAGCGATTCAATCGGAAATAAAATTTCAAATTTACCCATTCATATATATATGTATGTATTTTTAGTTTCATTGTTTTTTTTTAATTAATTTTTTTTTCGTCTTCAATCTTTGAAGATTTTTAGTTGCAACTTCAATAGTAGTGGTAAGAATCATATACATGCTGGTCTCGTGTTTTGTTTGTTTTCTGGCTTTATATGACAGAGTTGGCGACAAACTGATCCACCACGACTATGATGATGCATTTGCATTGCTCATTTGAAGAGAGTTTGCGCATTCGTTGTTGCTAAGCAACGAACTTTTGTCTGTGTGTGTATGTGTATAGTATATAGGCTTGGAGTGGTGTTTCAATGTCGATTGACGGTCGTCGATCCTGCGTTTGGGATAGTTTGAAAAGGAAAAAAGCAAGTAAAAAACAATTCAACAATTCAATTTTGTTTTTTTATTATTTAATATTTGCAATAATTCAGAAGTGATGAGCAAAGAACGGCGCCAGTTGGACAACAACGGCACTTATGGAACAATGCGTGAAACTTTGCTTCGATTGGTACCTCGGAATTCACTTTGTCGCATGTTTTGTCGTGGAAGTCGATGTAAATATTGCAATCCTGATTTAATACCGGATAATATGAAAATTATCGATGGCATCTATTCTACTTGGTGAGTGAGTGAATGTGAAGAGAAGGTGGCAGGCAAAAGAGAGAAACATATCATTTATTTTGTTTTTCAGGGTAACTGAGGATATATTGGCAATAGCAAGACCATCCGAAGAGGGTATTGAACGGTTCCAATTGATTGAACAGTTGGCTAAATGCGGTGTGAAGAGTATTTTCAATTTGCAACTACCATTCGAACACGCTTACTGTGGAAATCCACTCACTGAACACGGATTCAGTTATGATCCAGAAATTTTCATGGAACACGGCAGTTCAGTGCAATGAAAAAAAAAAATAAAAGCATCCAACATTTTTCTTGATCCCAAGTTTGCATTAATCTTCATCTTTCAGTGGCGCATTACAATTTCGGTTGGCCAGATTTCGGCACTGCTTCAGTTGAACAAATCTTGGACGTTGTCAAAGTGATGCAACACGCTCTCGACACTGGTGGCAAAGTGAGTTTGGTGATATTTGAATTGATCGATTGATTCATTGATTGATTGAGAAGTGAACGTATGCAAATTAAAGAAAAAAAATATTATAATAATATTATTGTTATTTATTATTATGATTTTTAAAAAAAAAGAAATTATTTGTTCATTTTCATCAGTATAGTTGTGTTGCGGTTGATGTGAAATTTGATAAACTATTGCAATTAACATATATATAGATATATATAGATAGATGGATAGATAGATAGATTTTTTTTTCTTCTTCTTCATCTCTCTTTTTCATTCTTCAAATCTCTTTTACGTCATCAGAAAATTTTGTGACAGATTTTGTGTAGGCGAAACGGGTAGAATTCAATTTGTTCAACTTTCCGTCGGCTTTTCCGTCCGTTGCAAGCTTTTTCAAATCGGTCGATAACAAACTGGCGGCAAACTTTCTTGGCTTTGTTTTTTTTTCTTGCTCATTTTCAGCTAGTTCTGCTTTTTCCAATTTGTGCAGTGATATATATTTTTTTTTTTTTGACTCCGCTCTTCTTTTCAACATTAACCTGCACCCCTGCAGCAACTCATTTGCATATTTCATTCAACTTGTGCAAAAATGAGTAACAGATTTTTATTTTATTTTTTTTTTGTTGTAGTCTGCTCATTTCCGGCGTCTGATTTGTTGGCTATATAATACCACGTGTTTGTTTGTTTAATGCATTGCTTTTTTGTTGTTGTTGTTGTTGTTTCGCTGAAATTTGTAGATCGATTAAAAGGAGGAGGAGGAGGTGGGAGCAGGTTTTATTTTTAGTTTAAATTTTTTTAACGTAAATTGTGTTGTGAAAAAAAAATTTTTTTTTTCGACAATGTGTATATTTATTTATTTAAATTCATCTGTTTATTGATTTTATTTAAAAAAAAAAGAAAAACAGAAATAAATGACCGTGTGATTGAATTAAATTGTCGGAAAGTTGCGTCATCAATGAAATGATGAAACGAACGATTTGCACTCGTTGTTTGTGTTGTTCTTAATTTAGCGAACGGAGCTGACTCTAGTGTGAATCATGCGAAAATAATCTCTGACAAAAAAGTGGTTAATTTTATTAAAATATGCAAATTGTTTTCTTTTTTTTTCTAAGAAAATATTTATTTATTTATTTGTTAAGATTGCCGTGCATTGTCATGCAGGTTTAGGAAGAACGGGCACTTTGATTTGTTGTTTTTTAATTTGGAATCGTGCTTGGACAGCTGAACAAGCTTTGCAACACGTACGATCTCGCAGGTAGAATGTGGAAATTTGTTTTTTGTTTTGTATGCAAATTTATTAGACCCGGTTCTGTGCAAAGTGCGAGTCAACAATCGCAGGTGGAAAATTTCCAAGCGTTCGTCGAATCGTTGAAGCCCGTTTTTGATTCCAAGTACAAAATAATAGCAACAGAAATATTTATTTATTTATTTATTTATTTTGTTTTGTTTTTCAGTTTAGATTTTGATGAGCATCTGAAACGACAGGCGTCAGTGCTTTACGGTTTGGAAGCTCGAGTTTTGAAAAATATTCCCAAGGTGAGCGCATAAATATACAATGCAACACAACACAAGTCATGCTTGGCATGCTGATCGACAAGTTTGTTGACCACTGTCCAACAGAAGGTCACAAATGTCATTGCATGGCTGGGTTGGCGGCTGACCGCTGTGAACACGATGTTGTTCATCGAAGCTGCAAGTTTGAAATAGCATAAAATCATCAAAATGAGAAAAGATAATTTAAAAAAAAATCTCACATCTGCTGCACATATATATACCTATAGCAATTAGGTCAAAATTATTGTTGAAATAAATATGTAAATTAGATAAAAATTATATTGGAGAAAAAAAATGTTTTTTTTTAAATATAGATTGCATTTGTCGTGTGTGAAGTTTTGCTTGAATTGTTCGGATTGAAACGTGGTGGTCACGTGCGAGCTTTTCTGCAAAATGAAAGTTCGTTGGAAAAGTGGTCAATGGATACTCGTGGTAATTTGATGCACCACGTTGATGACGATCAAGCCGGTGGTGCTTGGTCCGGCACAATCAAGTCACCTTCGGCCAATCCGATAACATTCGCCAACGTGATCAATTCAATGCAATCTACCAACTTTCATACTGTAGACAGTGCTGTACAACAACTGCAAGTATGAATTTGGATGAAATTATTTTCGTGCTTTATCGTTTTGTTTATTATTTTTAAAAATAACTTTTTCAATCTATACGTTCTATTTTTTAAAAAGGAGAAATTGTGTGAAGTTTCCTTCATTTTAATCAATCTATTTATAAAATTGTCTTTTTGAATAGAAGAGGAAGGATGTTAATTGAATTTTTATTATACATTTTCAGGAGACGTTGAACAAGGAAAACTTCAACCAACGTTGGTTGCGTTTGGCTGATCATTTCAATCCGGTTCATCAATTGACACTGCTCGGCTCTTGGTTTTGTTCATTGAAAGAGCCGATGTTGAATAGCTTCAATTCGGCAAGCTTGTTCGACTCGCAGCTCGTTACCGGTGCTTGTGCATTTTCAGACAATCATCATCGTTTATCCAGGGTTTGTTTGAAAATTATGAAAACAATTTTTTCATTGTATACTATATTATATTTATTGTTCAAGGGTCAGTTCACAACGACGATGTACATTTGTCGAACGTTCGTCTTGCTCAGTGGTCACGAAGTGGATGACCATTGCCGCAAGACATTGGAGATGTGCCGTGATCTGTTGACACGGTGGTTTGCCAACGATGCGGACGCCGGCAACGTTCGTTGGGCGTTGGACAATGTGTTCAATTCTGTTGTCAGCGAATTGAATTTGAACGACAATTTCAATTTGTTGAGAAATTAATAATCAAATTATTGCTTTGTTTATCAGTGAAAATTTAAATGAAAACAGTAAACACACACACATATTGCGAACATTTTCCGGCTTCAGAGTTGTTGTCTGGTAGAAAACAAAAAATAAGTCTGCTTAGTGTTCGGCTGTCGGCGGATACGGGTATTTAATAGTCATTGTCATCGTCATCGTCGTCATCATCATCGCGCAATTGCATTTGGAAGCTATTTTAAAAAAAAAAAGAAAATCAATAATAATAATAATAGTAATAGTAATACGACGTTGGTTGTGCCGTCGGCCGACAAATTCAGCCAATCGATCAGTTTGCATTTTAATTTTTTTTTATTCTTTATTGTTGGATATTCTTGTTATTTTTGCCCTACATTGGCGTCGAATTGTGCGCGCTGACGTCTTTCCTTGGTCAACAGTGGAGTTTGATTAAAACTTCAATAAAATCACTTTCTTAAGTTTGAAAAAAAATAATAATAAATAACCGTGAATAAAAATGGTATATTGTGCCGCTTGTTGTGACTGGCGCATTTTTCACTTTATTATTATTATTATTATTGATTAAACTGGTTTATTAGTTTATCATTTGATATGGACATTTGGCAAATTTTTACAGTAATATCAGATTAATCAGCATTTGAACTTTTGAATATTTTTGTATTATACTGTAATAAAGTGGGCAATTTTTTACAATTATTTTTTTTCATTTTGTTTTCACTACAAACGTACTGAAAATGTCTTTTGTACGAAAATTATAACTTGCTTTTTTTTAAATTAAAAAACACCATTAAAATTGTACAAAATGGAATTTTAATAACTGAATTTAGAAAAAAAGTTGAACTATCTGTCGTATTGATGATGAAAATTGTTTTTTATTCATTATTGATAGATGAACACATTTTCAAAACTAAAATAAATAAATGAACAATGGTGACCAATTTTAACAACAGATTAAAATTTCATTTGCATAATGTTGAGTGTTCGTATTCAATGTAAACAATAACTGATTGATTGATCGTAGAGAAAATTTGCTTATCAATTAAACAATTGATCATTATTGCATTGTTCTCCATTTAGACAATAATCAAATTGAAAGCGCATGCGGTGTGTTTTGATAATTTTGCAATTTTGGGTGCGTGAACCAAATTAACCAAAAAAATAATAGAGCTGCACATCCGGTGGAATGTTTTTGCTTGCATCCTACAGTGGTGAAGTAAGTTTTATTTATTTTCAATTTTTCAACCATCAAACACGGCCATTTGACAATGCAAAATTGTTTTATTTTTCAATATCGAATCATAACAACGTAAAATATTTTTGTTTTTGATTTTGCTCTTCTGTATGCATTGTATTTTTTTTAATTAAATAAGATACAATTTATTTCTGTGGGAATATTATGCTTCTTTGTAAATTATTTTGAGCTGTTTTGTGAGTTTATTTTTAAAATTTTAAAAAATAATTTATTTTTAATTCGAATGATTCAAAATTTTTATTATGGTATATCATTTTGCACTGCTAAGACAACATTCTTGGGTTTGTGGAGAAAGAATCGTATTTTGATTAGCAGGATCATAGCAAATTTGTTCTCGCTACCAAAGGAAAATGTTAATTTTTCAAAGAAAAAAAAATAATACTATAAATTGAAAATAACAAATTGTGAAGATTTTCTTTTCAAAATAGCAATTTTAAAAATGTTGACTCTGATTCGGCAAATATTCCTTTATTTACATTAATATTGCAAAAAAATAAAAACACTTTATGTAGGTAATATATTTTTTGATCTTATTTGTTTGATAGCTGCAGACGGAAGCTGTGGTGATGCAATTGAATGTTGCGTTATTATTTGTCATTTTCTGGCTGTGTAAATACATATGATTAGAGAATGAATAGAAATCAGCGCTTCTTGAGCAATTCCAACTCTATAATTCATGGCAGTCAGTTTTCACAATATATAAAAATTTTCATTGTTGACAATATTATTAAATAAATTAACATTTACTTCACGCTCGAAAAAAAAAATACACGTGTTGCTGCTTGTTCAACACTATCAATTTGGACATCAATTTGGGGAAGTTGTTTTTTTCATCATTTTTGCATGCATTTTCCCATTTGTTCCGCATGTGTCATTTTGAGCACTGACAACAGCATTCTTTCAGACGATCAAATGGATAAATTTCTGTCTTTCTTTGTAACTCAGTTTAACTCTGCGCAATACAAGTTATTGGAAAAAATAAAAAAACAACAACAACAGCACTTTTGATCATCAAGTTCAATCATTTTTTATCATGATAGTTTATAACCAACACAATTCAATAGTATTGAAATTGTTATATTAAAAAAAATTCTTTTTTTATTTCCTCAGATAATGTTAACTATATTCTATAATTCATATATATTTAGTTTGTATTTATTTATTTTACAATTTATGAGTTTAAAAAGATCCACACGTGTATATATATATATGTGTGTGTGTGTGTTTATTAATTTTAAAATGCTTCTGTTAAATTGCAACATTGGCTGCATTGTAAATAGTAGATGAAAATGAAATTTATTTTTTTCTACTACACAGGTAGAAAAAGAGGAAGAAAAGAATAGAAAGGAAAAAAATTAATAATAATTTAGGAAAAAAAGCGAGAAAGTTAGTTTTCCGTTCAGGTAGTTTGTACAACAATGATGAGGCTAGTTGATGATTTGCTGATCCACAACGGAGATCTGACAATGATCATAGTCATCTGTTGGTTTTCTTTTTTCTTCTTCTTCATCATCATCATCACCATAATCATCATCATTATTATCATTAATTTCAAAAAGCAACTGTTCAACAAACTTGTCAAATTGAATATCGAACGGTTCACCACTATCCATTGGAATGGACAATTCTGTGGACAATCTGGTGCTGGGTGCGGATGAACCGAAAAGCGGCAGTGGAGATGTGCCCGGCCAGATCGGCTGTACGGAAGCAAGACTCGACGGAGGCGTGCGAGCGTAGATCAAAAACCGTTCGTCACCGTGCAAATACAAGCATCTAGGACCGTACTTGCAATGGCCCCATGTTCGCAAATTGCGGCACGGTTCCGTTTTGTACAAGAAATTTCTGTACATGCTTGGCCTCAGTTCGACTAGGTTGTGGGCAAAGAAGCAACTGGAACCGAAACGACAGCCCGGACCGTTGACGAAATACCGACACATGCGGGTCTTGTACAAAGCGAGATTGGGTTTCTGAAAGGATATTTTTCCAAAAATTCTTCACACATTTCCAAAATTACCATCACACCTGTGAATATCCTCTTACCTTGTTGTTGTTGTTGTCATGTTCCTCGTCGACACGCTTCTCACTAGCGACATCCACCAAACAGGCTGCCATATTTTTCAATATTTTGTCACCAAGCAGCTGACAGACCGTTATAAGAATATTTCCCAGAGCTCATAGCGTCGTCATCTGTTTTTTTTTTGTACTGCCTGCTGATCATGAGGAAAATTAGCTGACTTCTGTTTAGCTAACTCCACCAAGCAGCAGCAGCAACAACAACACATCAACAAGTAAATAAACGTGCTGTGAACGTGCCGCTGTGCTTATTCTTTTCTTTTTCTTAGCGTTGATCAAAAACAGTAAACAAATTCAACAATTTCCTCTTTCAATTTTGTAATGAATTATTTATTATTAATTGGTTAGCTTGGAATTTATTTAAATTTACTTTCTCAGATGACGTTGAAAGAAAGTTTGTTTGATAGTAAAAATTTGCACGCCAATTTTAGAATAAACATTAGTTTTAGTGATTTTTTATTTTATTCCTATTAATTCTTCTTCCTCTTCTTATAATTAACTACATCATCATTGATTGTTGTTCAATAATTAATCAGCGAAGCTTTATCACTGACTCAACTAAACAATTATTAATTCATTTGAGAAGAATTTATTGAAAATCAAAAAAAAAAGAAAAAAACAGTTTCTACACATACAACAACATATGTCGAAGATTTTTGCATTTTTATTTTTACTCTTCTCCATTGTTGATCGTTTGATTGATTTTATCAATTTTTACAATAGATGATACGATATCTATGTTGTGGTGATATCTTTCTGCTTTTGTGCTAAAAATTTTTTACATTCGCTAGATACTCAGTAGCAAAATAACAACAAATGATTCATAACTAATAAAAAATAATAATAATAATAAACGCTGTGTTATGGTCAAGACAGATATTGTTGCTGTTTTTGCTAGATGCGTCTGTTTTGTTGTTCATATTTGTACAGCTGCAAACTGGCGCAAGATTGCACAGAATGTGTAAATTTTATGTAAACAGAACCAAATGTGCAACGATTAAAGAATGAGCATCACCATTAAACAAAAAATGGGCATGTGAATATTGCAGTTGACAAGTTTTTGGGGGTAAATTAGCTGCAGTGCAATAATAAGCAGTAATTAAATTGTTTTCAATTAATAATTTACAAATAATTAATTCTCCACCTTTTCTTCACACACACAGCACACATAACGTCACGAAAAAACAAAAATTTTGGCACTACTTGTTTCATCAAGCAGCTTCCATGTTCACTTGCTCAAACAAACGGTGCATATTCCTTTTTATGATGACAGTCAGTCAGTCATTTTTTGGTCTATGATCACTTGATATTGATTGAATTCATAATTGAATTATGTTGTTTTGTTATATTTTTATTTGAAAGCAAAATAAATAATAAATGCAATAGTTTTTGATATTACATATTTAAATTTTTTCATACAACACAAACATATAATATAAAATTTCCAAGTGACGCTTTGCTTCCAATTATTCATAACATCTATTCTTTTTTACCTTTTTTATCAGTTGTACAAATCTAAACGCTACTCCAACTTGGACAATGAGGGGATTAATGACGTTGCTATTAACGTGCCACGTGCCTATATGTGATTGAAGTTATTCTTATTGTTTATGTTGCAGACCGCACCGACCAGCCAATTTTTCATGCTTCATTGCCTTTTTTTTTTATTTTCCACATTCGGGGTAGATTATATGACTGCTAATTTACTCGAGATTGTTATCAGATAATCCTACAAGTGTCACACAAATTACCCTTGTATTTTCTGTTAACTGCATACGTGTATGTATGTCACAAATACAGTACAGGAGCACTTTGATTTGTGTGTCAGAGGTTGGCTTTCATTAGATTTTCAACAAGGCGTGTGCCAACGACCTTTGGTAATTATTTTAAAGCTCAACCTTATTCATATTTTAATACTTTGTTTCATATTTAGGGCAACTGGTAAACTGTCGTTTGTTTTTATAACGTAAAAATTATCTACAATTGTATAACTTTATACAGACGTGGGAAAGATTGAGGTCAAATTAGAGAAAAGAAAAAAAAAGTAATATCAAAAGGAAAAACGGATTATAGTTGGTCTGAAAATTATGTTATCTTCGAAAATTTAATTATCAACTATTTCGTAGGCAATCTTTACTTATTGTACAAATTTCACAGTAACAAATTGAAATCTTGAATTAAAATTGGAAAATACGCACTGTCAAAATTTTAATTTGCTTTATTGGAAAGTATTAAAAGGTTGATTCAACAACAAACATTAGATAAGAAATACAGTTTCACATGTACTATTTCATTGTATTAAAATCAGAAAGGGTTATTTTCTTTTTCTTTTTTTTTTGTAATTTGATATAATTAAATGCAGCAAGCAATGTTGAACATGCCAATGCGAAAATTGCATTCTATTTAACTTTTTTTGTTTGAGCAAAAATCAATGCTTATCAACTGTAATCATCTTTCAAGCAGTGCAAAAATGTCGAAGAAAAAGAAAGCCCGATGAATGAATTATTACTGCAATGAGGGGATTGTTTGAATTTTTTGAGCTTTTCTATTTTGAAAAATTAATAAAATATTAAAAACTGTATTTCTTTTTTGTAATATTGATACAACAAGACAGTAGGGAAGATAAAAAATTTTTTTTTGCTTTTTAAAAATTAAATCTAACCAAAATGGAAGAACACACTTGCAGTAGGATGAATCATCATCGAAAGCGTGTACATTATACTGCATGCATGCACAGATGGATGGTGTTGTTGTTGTTATCGCTTTTGCCGTTCTTTCTTTTCTCTTTTCTACACTCCACCAAGCTGCAGCTGAATTTTGCTGATCATAATCTCCAAATTGCACAGTAACTTATTCCAACAATGATAAACAAAGCCCAGCTAGCCGGTATTGTTAGCTGTTAGCGTCGGCGGCGGTCAGGCGCTGTTCCTTTTTTTTTCTTCTTCTTCATGGTCATATTCTCTCTTTTCTATTGTTCGTTTGTTTGCAATTCTTAATGCATATTATGCAAAAAAACTATTTTCCATTGCATTGGTCAGATATCGAAATGAAACAAAAAAATCTTTTCGTATATTTGCAAATGACAAAAGTTGCGTTGGCATCTTTTTGTAATCACCATCTGCTTTTGTGTTTTATAAATTTGAACAATTTGGAAATTGTAAATCAAACACATTGTGCGCAATTGTTATGTCATCATGTTTGAGCAAGATACCCGAGAAATAAAAAATTCCTTTTTTTTTGCAAGTTTTACACAGCCAAATGTCTAAAGAAACCAGTAAACACGAGGAACAATACTTTCATCTGACGCTTTATTGTTATACAATTATTTTTCATAATCTTATGTATAGAGTTGACTATATTGTATTTTCGACATTCCCTCTCTCTTTTGCACTGCTGTACTAAAACATTACAATTACTTAAAGTAAACACTGATCTTTGCTGTGCATTATTGCTTGCATCTACTTTGAAAATTGAACTTAATTCTTTGGTATTTTTCTTACATATTGCGTACAATAATGCTGTTGCATTAGAAATGTTTTTCAAGTGTTTGTTTATATTTTGTTTCATGTCACACTTGAATATAAGTAAAAATAGTACTGACAAAATTCAAACAAAAAAAAAAACATGAATTTCACAATTTAATTTCGAGATTTTATTTCCAACTTTTACTTTATCAGAATACAAAGCTAGATATATATTTATATATTTGCATCATAAAATGCAAAATGCGATTGCAGCTTTAAATAAAGAATCTTTACATAAGAATAAAAATTTTACATAAGAAAGGCATAGATAAATAATAAATCCCACTTCAGTATATATATATATATATATATATACGCATCTACATGTGGGTAAATTTATAGAAAGAGGATAATGCATAGAAACTCTTAAATGACAATGCTATATAATAATATAATATAATATAATATAATATTCTTCCAATTAATTGTATGATAATGCTTTATAGAAATTTCTCGAACATGTTTTCTTATAGTGACATTCCATTGAAAGATTTTTCGACAGCGTTGATATCATAAAAGGCGCTATCGCACGTTGCATCACGTACCATTTCTAAAAAAATAAAATAAATCAAATTAAATTAAATAAACAATTTTATCTTAATCTTTTTAAATCTTACCCTGTGTAATTTTGCCTCTGGCTTCAGAGAGGAAGTGGATAAAGTGACAATTTTCTGAGTACGGACAACCTTTTAGTGTACGAAATTTATTACACAAAACGGTCTTGTATTTTGGGTGACGCCGCAGTTCACTTGGCGAATGGGCAAAAATGCATTTTTTCCCATAATGACAATAATTGCTGATCAGAGTCCAAAAACAAATACGAGTTTTATACTTAGAATCGGGATGACGATTTCCTCTTTTTTCTCGTGCCTTTTCATTTTGGGTTTGAAATTTTGGTTTTCTTTCGTTGACAACTTCATTTGTCCAAAATCCCATATGAAAGTTAGTGCTTTCATTTTCTTGTTTATTGCATGATTCGATGTTATTCTGATACTTGTACTCTTTCTTGAACAAAAGAAAAGATAAATTAATACAAAACATATTACAAGTGTTTCATACCTGATAGTTCATTTCAAGTTCGGTGGAATTCCTAGAGTAAAAAGTGTGTTCGCTTTTAAAAAGTGACATGCCTTCTTATTTTGCGTCTGTTGAGGAAGCAGAGAAATGCTACAACTGATAATGTGGCAATTTCACGAGCATTATATAGATGCCTCTCGACCTAGCATTACAATCAGCCAAAAAACTGACCAATCACTGTAGCCGCAATTCCGGGAAACTATCCTATTCGTTGCTTTGATTCTAACAATTGTCCAGTCATCGACAGTTGATGCTTATCTTCAACAAATAGCTTTGCAATTTTTGTTCAATCTACCCAAACTGTATGCATGTATGAATAAGTAGTTATTGAAAATGATAATAAATAAACATAACTGTTTCTGCACAAATTTTAAAAAATTATGATCGCAGTATGGCTGCAAATTGAAAGAAGTGCTTTAAAGTAAACAATGTAAAACTAACTGAAAAGATTTTTAAGCAAAAGATTTTGCATTTCGTGTCAAAGCGAAACACAGTTTGCACTTGATTGAAATTTGATCTTCTCGCACCTGATAATGAAATAAATGTTCACTTAATAAATAAATGTACATGCACAACATGCTTTTTTGGCACTGTGAAAGCTGTATCACAGAACAGCTGCAGTTGACCTACGCCACGCTTCCAAGCTTTAGGCTTGCACCATGACTTGACAACATGCTCATCTTTGGGCACTGGATGATTGATTTGTTGCTGGCTTGCCAGGCAGTAGGAGGAGAAAATATTTTCCCTCACCATTCTCATCTATGAGCAGACATTTTGTCACCGATACGTTTTTCTTATTAATTTTTTCTCACCTAACGGCTGATGTTATCATCAATCAAAAAAGAACAAAAAATGGAATAAAACTTTGCATTCTAATAATCACGACAGAATGTACAAAAATGACCAGCGATACAGCATTTTTACAATCACTGCTTTGTATCAAAATAATTGTAAAATTTTTTTTTGTTGAGTTTGAAGCAATAAATCTTCATTTAAACTAAGTAAAACTTATTGAATATTGCATTTGTGAAATGGAAATTGTGTTAGATAAAAAATTAATAAAATAACACTAGATGGCAAAATAGGGAAACTTTTAATTTGCATAAAATTGCATTTTTCAAATTAATAATTCGAGTGTAGATGAATGGACAGAGAGTTAAGTGACTGTTTTGAACGTTATTAATTTTTCTGTTTTTCGCAAACAAATCTGATCAGTTGGACAACGTCCTTCTGGCTGTGAAATAAAAACAACAGTGTAGAATATTTGTCAATGAATTTATATTTTCGTTAAATTGCTTTTATTTTATTTATTCTGAATCAAATACAAAGTATGTGCGCTTGCGTTCAGAATTGACAATATTTCAATTAAAAATGTGCAACAATGCGTTTTGCAAAAAAAATTATTAAAAATTATTTTTATTAAAATAATTTAGCTAAAAATAATAAAAAAATGAAATAGATGATAAAATGATACAATATTCTTCGAATGAAATGTCAGATTTGATTGCTTTTCAATTTGTTGTTGAACATGTTGCAAATAACTTGCTGTAATTTAATTGAACCTGTGAACTTTTAAGAATACGGTCGTCAATTGAGAAGGTTTCATTTTGAAAAATGCATCACGGTGATTCTTCGTCTTCTTTCCGCAAACCAACCGACGAATTTTACCACTTCGCTTTGAATTATCGCTTCAACGATGACAACTATCTGACATTCAGCTCCATTGAACAGGTATAATTTTTTGTTAATTGATTGAATATGTAAATTTACTGTTTTGTTGATTTAATTTTTATTTTTTATCAAATTGTTTGTCAGAAACGCACTGAAGAATTGGTTCAAGAATGTTTCAACGCGTTCAACGATGAACAACAAGTTGAATACACGTACAGAATTTGCAGTTATGATTTGAGATTGAAAAATGATTAATTGAATTTTTATTCTTAGCGTTCCACAATTACTTCGTGAAGAACATGCGAAATACTTGCGCAGTGGAGTTGAACAGCTCCACTCTGGTTACGCGGTATTTTTTTTTTGTTCATTTTTTGAAAATTAAAATCCAAACTCATTCTCTCATCCAAGTGTTTCTCTTTTTTCATCGCATGTAGAGTTTGGACGCCAGTCGAACTTGGATAGTTTATTGGATACTGCAGAGTTTGGAACTGTTGCAAGAACCTTTGTCAATCGAAACGTCAAAAAAGTGATGCGTTAAATTTTGTTCAAATTGAAAAAAGCTGCAAAAAATGGTGTTGCTCTTTTTCAGAATTGTTGCGTTTCTGAAAACTTGCCAGTCTCCTACTGGCGGATTTGGAGGTGTGCTTTTTGCATTTTTCATTTTTGACAAAATTGCAGTGCAAATTTAAATTTACAGGCGGCCCTGGTCAAATGGCCCACTTGGCTACCACTTACGCGGCTGTCATGGCTCTTTGCATTGTTGGAACAGAAGAAGCTTATCAAGCTATCGATCGGTGTGTTGGTTTGGGAAGCAATGTTTTTGATATATTTCAAAAAAAATATATTCCTTTACTTTTTTTTTCAGTCCAGCACTGCTATCTTTTCTAACTTTGATGAAACAACCTGATGGCAGTTTCTCAATGCACGAAGATGGGGAAATTGATATCCGGTAATGAATAATTAATTGATTGCTTTTGTTGGTAAATTTATTTTTGAACATTTTATCAACATCGATTTAGCGGGGCTTATTGTGCCGCAGCGGTGGCTCGAATTACCAACATCTACAACGAAAAGTTGTTCGACAAAACCGCAGAATGGATGATCGGCTGCCAAACTTACGAGGGTGGCTTTTCCGCGTCGCCGGGATGCGAGGCGCACGGCGGCTACACATTCTGCGGTATTGCCGGATTGACTTTGCTCGGTCGTGAGAAGCTCTGCCACACACCGAGTGTTAAGGTGCGTTGAAATAAATTTAAATTTATCAATTCAAGCAAATTTGTGTATCTTTTTTCTTCTCTTTTTTGTGAAACAATTTTACTTACAGTATGAAATTGATCGATCAATTTGAAAATTAAGAATCAATCTTGTAGAAATGGCTCGCCAGTAGACAAATGCAATTCGAGGGTGGATTCAACGGTAGAACGAACAAGCTGGTGGACGGTTGTTATTCATTTTGGCAAGCCGCATCTTTTCAAATTGTCAATCAGTTTGAAATAGCCATCGGTGTGCTTTGAATTAATTGAAATTTTTTTGAAAAAATGTTTTCCCAAATTTGTCTAAATTGCTACTGTAAAATAGGATCGTCGACGTCGAAGTTCAGTTTCGACAGACGAGCGTTGCAGAATTACATTTTGCTCTGCTGCCAACATCCGTACGGAGGTTTGATCGACAAACCCGGAAAGTGAGACTTTTCACAAAATGAAAATTAATTAATTAATTTTTTTTAATTGCATTTCTTTTAAAATTTTTCAATTGTTCAAGGAATCGTGATTATTATCACACTTGCTACACGCTCAGTGGACTTTCTATTGCGCAGCATTTTGATACTGAAGGCGAGCCGTTTGTTGTTGGTTCTTCGAAAAATTTGCTGGTAAGATATCTGTTTTTTTTTAAAAAAAATATGTAAATTAATTTGTATGTTATTTTAACATTGCTATTTGATTTGTTTAAGGAAAAGACTCATCCAGTTTACAATATTTCGTTCAAAAAGCAAAAATTGGCCAGCGATTACTTTAGCCAGTTTTCAGTCATTGCTTGAAAGCCTACTTGAAGGTGTAATTTCTTACGATGGGTTATCGCAATTATTATTATTTTAGGTGATGGTAGTAATATTGTTTATATTTTTTTAAATACTTTTCACATGGATAAAAGTTTTTTTGTGATTCAGGAAAAAGGTTTCGGTTATAATAATTTGTATTTCTGTAGCTGGGTGAAAATAAAGTTCATTATTTTTATCAACAACGTTTTTCTTTAGATTCACAAAAGGCAAAAATAGTTTGGCCTATATAATTAATTGTGTTCATTTTTAGTTGCTTGCTTTATGTTGAATGCAAAAATAGCTAGTTACTCGACACAAGTGGCAAAATTGCACTTTTTACAATTGAAACAGGTTAGTTGGTTTTTTTTCTGAAATTTGAAAAGAAATAAGCTTTGCTTTGCAAATAGTTACACGAGATTTTTTTCTTTCATTGTTAATAATAATTATCATACAAGGTTTGCAATTTTAGATAACTATTCTCTTTTCTTTTGGTTAAAATATGGATGAAAATTGGAAATTTTTTTTTCAATAATTTCAGCAATTTTGCTTTAGATTTATGCTGAGAATTTTTCGTTTTCTTCTGCAATTACATTGCTTGTTCAGAAATAGAAATGGAAATGGACATGAAATTTTGTCTGTAAATTTTATTTCAACAGATCTAACAACAATTACAATTGCTAATTGCAATTGTTATTGTTGTTAGCTAAATCAAATTCAATATTACTTCATATTTGTTTACACTCGAGCTTTCTTGCGACGTCTGTATGGTGATGCAACGACGGGCTCTGAGCCGGCTCCGTATTCTTGATTGAACGACGGAACCCCGGCTGGAACACCGTAACCTCCAGTACCTGATGAACCGTGCGGTTGGCTTGGTTTTGTTTCGCTCGGTCTGCTTCCTTCATTTTCATTACTTCCTGGACGTGGTGTTCTGGCAGGACACGGGCAATACAGTGAATCTGGTCCCGGATTGCCAGGTATGCCGACCATACCAGGACGTCCCATATTGCCGCGGGGTCCTTGTGGTCCAGGGGCTCCTTGGGGACCAACATCTCCCCGCTCACCATTTGGTGCATCATGTCCGCGAGCTCCTTTGTCACCTGCTGGGCCAATTGGTCCTGGTTTTCCTTTGTCGCCTTTACGTGAAACGAACACTTTGGCATTCGGTCCTGGTATTCCTTTCGGGCCGGCGGCTCCTGTCGGGCCTTTCATTCCTGGATTTCCTGGTGGACCTGGTGGGCCGGGTTGTCCATCGACTCCGGGTGCGCCAGGACGACCTGGTGAACCGACAAGACCTTGCGCTCCTGCAATGATTTCATTTGAATTTGTGATGAAGACGAATTTTAATTTTGTTTTGTCTTGTCTTGTTTTTTTTCTGATCAAAAAATGAAATATATCCAATCAAAGCAGCATACCTTCCGGTCCTGGGGGTCCAGTTGGGCCGGCGCCGCAAGTTGGGCACCTGATGCATCCGATCAAATTTGTACGCTCAGCGGTCGAATCTTCACCATCTTTGCCAGGCTGGCCGGGCAGGCCGGCTGTGCCGTCGGATCCAGGAATGCCAGGCGGTCCTGGAGGTCCGGGACGTCCTGCTGGACACTTTTTCGCTCTTGAACAACTGCACTTGCACGGCGAACCCGGTCGTCCAGCTTTTCCAGAGCGTACCCAGTTTTCGCAAAGCTCATCCCACGTGTTGCCAGGCAAACGATCGAATTCAGCTTGCAAATTTCGATCCAGCTTCTCTTGTTGATTCGTCGAACTTTTCTGCTGTTGGTGTTGAAATTCTTGCACAATGTTGGGCATTTGTACACCGTTGTTTCCATAGCCAGCTTGTCCTGCAGCGGTGTCCGGAATCGCCATCGATGGTGGTATTGATGGTTGTACAGATTCTTTGGGATAACCGGCGCCTGAAAATCCAATTCATTATGTTAATTGTAATAAAGGAAAACAAAAAATATCTGCTCTGCTTGGAGCATACCAATTCCAGCTGTTGGTTTTGTTGGTCTCGTGTCCGCTGTTGGGAAGAAGCTTCCGTAGCCGGCTTGTCGTTTGTGTCTGACTTCGTCAATGGTGATCATCTCTTTCCAAAGTAAGTCTGAATTAGCCTGCAACAATAAGCAGCAGCAGCATTAGTGAAATTAAGAACAAAAAATGATATGCTTATTATTCATATTCCATTCTCTTCTTTGCATTCTTTGATTTTTCAGATAGGTGGAGACTTACTTTGAATTCAGCCATTTCTACATCCAATTCAAGCCAGATGTCGTTGATCTGCGTGTATATGGTCGGTCCGAGTACCAAACAGGACAGAAGCGTGAAACAACTGAGCGCTGTGGAAAAGCAAGTAGCAACAAGCACTTCTTTGGCCATTTCAACTATTGCAAATTAATTAATATATGTATGTATGTATTTATTTTTCTTTTCTCAGCAAAATTTGTGGGGATGGATGTTGTGCATTTTCTCACTTCTCTTATATATTCAAAATGTTGAGCAAATGTACCAGGTCAGCAGTTCATCGAAAAAGCCAATTGTTGTGCTTGAGGGCGGCAATTGGTTATTCCATTGACAGACAGCTAGCTGTCTTGTCTATATTTCCACTTTTTCTTTTGACCAAGCTTGCGCAATATCGGTCAGATTATGAGGGTGCTTTTTGGGCGTTGTTGGAATTTTTGTTTTTTAATATTTTTATTTTTTTTAAATTCCCTTTGTAGTTGCTTTTTTTTGATTTTATCAAGGCACAAAGACGGGTTCTTTGGTATTTTTGATATCTTTTCTTTTTTAGCTCATCATCATCTTGTTTTCTGTACGATTTATATTCATTCATATAAAATATATATTTTGCTTTTATTTCAATAATTTTATCGTCGCCAAGCTATTTCTCATTTTGCAACATGCAACAAAATTTGTATTATACCAACAAACGGTTCTGCATGTACTTTCATGCAATGGTGTGAATCATATTTTTTTTAATACATGTACTTCTTTGTTAAATTTTTTTTTCTGAAATCTTGTATCATTTTTTCATTCACTTTTTAAATGATTATTATCAACAGCAAGTGTGTTTCAACTTTTGAAGTTTTCAAAATTTATGACCAAGCGAATGAAGTTTCAATTTTGAATTTCAAGCCATTAATTTCAATACGGCCTGATTGAACTTGCTACTTTTCAAGCTTTGACCAAATTTTCTGCTGAATGCAACTTATTTTTTTTCTTTTAATAAATTGAAAGG
The DNA here is from genome assembly GCA_001447755.1 of Trichinella papuae. Lineage (NCBI taxonomy): Eukaryota > Metazoa > Nematoda > Enoplea > Trichinellida > Trichinellidae > Trichinella > Trichinella papuae. The sequence goes on from JYDO01000091.1 coordinate 66,000, forward strand.
ATTTTTTTTCACTCTTTATTCACAAAATTTTCAAATTCAAGTTCAATTCAACATTTTGTATAGATTATTGAGAATAAGATTTCTCATTGAGATGGTTTTCTTTTCTGAATTAGCCAGCCGGTATTAGAGATAATAAATTTCAAGCTTGTGCAAGAATTTAGTTTTCAAATCACTGCTTTTTTTAAATAATTTTGCCAATTTTCTCTTTTAAGCATAACAGCAAAGCTAGACAGTTTATTTTTGTTGTAAGCTTCACAACTTTGCATACAAGACAGTTTTTTTTTAAGTGGAATCAGTTATTGAAGTGTTTCAATAGTTATTTCTTTTTTCTTGCGAAATATTTCAAATGCTGAAATATTTGAGATTTTGTTGACTTGGTTTGAATTTGATTTTTTTTTTTAAATAAAAAATTAAACCAGAATTGACAGAAGAATAAATAGACCTTTTCTTCAGATTAATCTGCATGTAAAAATGATTTTACACGATTGAATAGATGATGTGGATGGTGATAATTTCTTTTTTTTTTTGTATTTTGCCTTTCACTGTGTTGTGATGCAAAATTTGCTAAGCTATGCTAGATTTTGGGTCATCAATTGTCGTTGTAGTTGATCTCGCAAGCCGCTCAGCATGGTACGGTTGAATTTTTTGCAATCAGATGCAGAAGAGATTTTTATCTGCATTTCTTTCTTTGTTCTCTGCTGATGATCTGTTGCAAATTGTTGCCTGCTTGGACACTAGCAGCCTGGTGCCCTTGTTTGGCTTCAACTTACTTCAACAATGATGCATCATGCAATTGTCGTTGCATTCTACCTTTTTGCTGTGCTAGTTTTCCTTGTTTTTCCCCTTATTTTTAATTTTTTCCAAATCAAACACTCTGATTATCCTCAGAAATGGACAGGCAACAATTTCATCCCGTTTGTAAAAATATTATTGTATGATTTTATTTTATTCGAATATAATTCAAGTAAGAAGTTCAGAAAAGTCAACAAACTCATTATTAATTGTAAAGTCAAAGGTATGTTGTTATATTTCTGTTAGCATAATAAAAAAATCAGTTAGAACAGAATAATGAAGTAAATAAGGTGAGTAGAAAAGAAACTTTTTTTCGAAATCTACCGTTTACAGCAGAAGAGAAAAAAAGAGTTTTTAGAAAATTAAAAACTGATCAATCGACGATTGATCAAATAAAGCACAATGTAAAACAGTGTACTGGTCATTTGGCATTGAATTGGGATGGCATTTTTCTGACGCAACGATTCCACTTCCAAGTGTACAAATATGACTTGCATCATCAACTGCACGATCATGATGATCACATACCACAAGCGCAACTGGCCAAAACTGATCATCCAAAATATACTGGCGATTGCACTGAACGCAGCCGAGAGGATGGAAAAATTCAGCTGACTTTTCCCTATGCAATTGTCGATGAAGTAGAGCACACTGGCAATGGATAAGGACCATAGGAACGGTGGCGGATGAGCAACTATTGACGGATAATGAGGGCAGGTGATGCCTTCCAAAAATCCAATCACACTGGCACCGAAAAACAAGTACCAACGACGTTCCTCTTCGGGCGAGGTGAACTTTTTGAAGTACATGCCCAACAAGTACGGCACCAGCAACCACTTCCACAACAACCACAGGATGTTGTTTCGTACCATCGAGTGCAAGTAGCCCATTTGTGGTCCCATGCCGAATGCCAGAAACCAAATCATGCCCAACAAGCAGACCGCATTCCACAAGTGCATCTCGAACAACAGTCGCGTGGTTCGTGATTCCATCGGCAACTGCGGCACCGTCTCGAGCATCCGCTTCTTCTCTTCAAAAATTGCACCCGCAGCCATTGTCATCTCGGTTGCCCAGTCAGCCAATTCTTCAGAATAATTTTTCACCATTTTCAAACCTTCCGCATAAGTGTTCTCGGCTCGCTTTTTCGTCGCCTTGAACGGTGAAGTCAAATGGTAGTTGAAAGCGGACAATAATCTCTCCAAGCTCTGGTTCTCTGTAGCCATATCGATCGGACGGGACGGTCAAGCTTGATGCTTCACAACTGCAACACTGATTGATTTGCCAAGTTCACTGTTTATACTTGGTGAAAAATAGTTTAAAGAATTTTAAACAACCGACGTTTAAACTCGCTTTGTTCATCAACTTTAAAACATTGATCAATTTTTAAAATGTAAAATGAAATGTTTGTCGATTTGTAAAATAACGACGAATTCACTATCTACTGGTTGACAATTTTTCACTTTCTTCAATTTATCAATTAATTGCATCAAAACAACCATCTTCATCTATAGGCTTTGGGTCATTTTTTGGCCAAAACGGGAACAAGGTTAACTGAAACTGAAATTTGCCCAACAAATTTTGTATAATATTGTGAAAATTATTCTACTTTTCTTTTTATCAAAATCAAATGCCAGCAATTTGTCGATTAACTGCATGTCACAATGTTTAAATTAATTATTTATTTATTCTTCATCTTCTTTTTAGTAATAATTGAAATTCTGTGCTTTGGAACTTTGTCGCTTTTTCATTTTAACCGAAATTAGAATACAAAATGTTTATTATCGCAATCAATTCGTTGAACAACATGCGCCAGCTTGATTGTTCATCAACCGTCAACTTTTTGATTTTCAGGTTACTACACAATGCTTTATTCAATCTTCATTTCTAATCCTTTCATGGATTAAGTTACATATATATCGACTTTTCAAAATTTACTCTATCATAATAGATTTTGTAAAGATTTTATTTTAGAGGAATAAAATTCTGGCACAACGTAATAAAAATTATATTTTGCTAAAACTAACTGTAAAGTCAGTTTCATGTTTGCCATTCTGCTATTGTATGCCAGCAAAACATCTAGTAAAAAATTATTCTGAACTCTTTCATTTTTCTCTTATTATTTATTGGTCTTTATATTGCAAAATTTTTATGTACCTATCAATCATTTTGTAAAGAACGGTCGCTTTATTCATTTGCAAATTGTTATTGCGTCCGTGCAAAGATGTGTAATTCAATTAGCAAGCAAATCAGCTCAGTCACGAATTCACCAACGTTGAAAAAAATTGTTCTGGGTACAACTTCTGGATTGTATGCTGCATTTCAAGATTAGCACTAGAAATACGTGTAAAATGTGTGCATTTTTTAAGCATTACCGGTTATTGTGGCACCAGATTTGGGAAAATGATTGCATTAGCTGTTGGCGGAAGTTTAATTATATTTTTGGTAAATAATTGCAGCTATTTAATGAGCCTGTTATGAATTTTCATTTGGTTAATTTTTAATTTTATTTTTCGCAAATTGCATCCCTACTGTTTATTGCTCATTTCAGTATCGTTGATCAACCTGTGTAGACTTGGAAAATGTATTTTCATATGAGCAAATAATTGTTTGTAAGCTTTGATGATGAAAAGGAAAGAAGATTTTGAATTTATTAGAAAACAGCTTTTTAAAATATAGATTTTTCATTTAATAATGCAGAAAGCATTCTTTATTGTTAGTGTTGTTTAATTGAATTTTAATTAATCTCCGGAAATTGCTGAAACGATTTTGTAGGTTTGTTGTTTGCTGTTAGATCAACTAAGACGATATTGATTTTGGAGAATAAGCTGGATAGGAGTGAATTTTCAATAATAATAATTTCAATAATTACTGATAAACTGCAATATAACTTGCCGTTATTTTGTGTTATATATTTCATTACTGACCGTTGAAAATTATTCAAGTAGGAATCGAGACACAGAAACGAGATGTAAATAGAGGCTTAGTGAATTATTTTGTATTTTTACCGGTGTAGCTGTAGTGAGTAATCATTTATTTAAACAGAGCTGTATATTTTTGTATTGGAAAGTTCATTAATATTTATATCTCTTATATTAACATTGTTCTCGATGTGATTTTTTTTTAATCTACTATGTCCATTAAGATAGCATTACGTAGAAAAGACGGCGTTTTGGACTTAGATGCACTGGACGAGAAGGCAAAGGAAGCTGTGGAAATGATGGAAGAACATTTGCGCCAGAATAATACTAACTTGTCGAAAGTTTGTGTTGATCGTTAATTGTTTCGATTTTGTCAATTTGATCATCCTTAATTACAGATGAAAAGTTTTGTTAAGCGAGAAAGCTTTTTAGTGGGCGGCTTTTGCGCTGGCCTGTTGTTGGGATTTGGCTGCGCTTGATGTGAACTTTAAAATGCTGTGTGTTTGTGAAGTTGTTATTGATGTTTTTGAAAAATTTTTGTCGGTGCTAATTCAAAATTTATAGCCTTCGTTTTTGTTTGTACTCAATACTGATGGCGCTTTTTGAGCAGCTGCGAAATTGTGTTACCAATCACAGCGTAGTTAGTTACTTGCTTGCTCTGTAGAATAACAAACTGTGAATCTTTGCCAGAATCGGTATAGCTGAAAGATTTTCCATGAACAACATCTCACGGAGTAGGTGTTCTCATATTTCGAATCTCATCAAAATGTTTTTTACATCATTTATCTGTAATTACATGCAAAAATAAATGGAAAAATTGGTGCATCTAATATACAGTATGCTAGATCTCGGTTCACATTTTCAATTAACATACATGTTGCAGAAGTTTTATTTTGAAATAAAAATAATATATATATTTAATTAAAATGCTTTAATTTAAAAATAAACACAATACGTCAAGTTTAATTTATTGTAACTTGTAAAAGGAAAGTCAAGTTCAAATTTTCACTGACTGTCATGCAAAATTTCATACGGCTGAAAAGTGTGTAATTTTACTTAATTAAAAAAATATTAAATCAACATTTGCTCTACAACGCACTGAAGTTCTAGAAATTGTTGATATTTCTTTGAATTAACTTTTGGCAAGATGCAGAAACCTGATTTTCAGTTTGGTAATCATCGTTCAAACACTGCCTGAACGAACATGTTGCAGTTTGCTTTTCAGCTTTCATTTTGCATGTGAATTTCATGTACGCTTTGTTTGTTTAAATTAATTTGTTTAATTGAATCATTCAAAATAAACATACACTGATTTTGATTACAATTGCAGCTTATTTTTGTAGTTTATTACTTTTTTAATTCTTGATTATAGAAAATGTAACTGCGTTGATTCTTTGATTGAACGCCTGTTTTGACTTGAAGCCGATCGTCTGAGCAAAAATTGACTACGATTAACGGTATGTAATTAATTGTAGTGGTTAGTTTCAAACGTTGAAGTTAATCTTTGCTGAAAAAGAGTTATTGTTGTTATTGCAAATTGTTTATCCATTGTTTATAACTTGTAATAAATGTTTAATTGTTGTGAAAATTTCAGCTAGTTTTCTTGTTCAGAAAAGCAGTTTTGAAACTTCTTGGAAATGGATGTACTGAATAAAATAATATCCCTTCCACTGAAAATGGTAGCTACTGCCGGAGTTGCTTTGGTGCTTTATGTTCTGATGGTCCGCCAACGTCAGCAAAGGCGAATGTGTTGGCTGCGCAACAAGACGGTGTTGATCACGGGCGCTAGTTCTGGTCTGGGCGAGGCTTTGGCTAGACAGTTCTACTTGCAAGGGTGCAAGGTGATTTTGGCTGCCCGCAATTTGAGCAAGCTGAATAAGAACTGCGAGATGTTGGTTCAACAAGAGTCGTTGGCTGTGAAGAATCAGATTCGTCTGCACGAGCCTCAATGCTACGCCGTCGATTTGGCAAATCCCAACAGCATAGAGTCGTTTGTTGAAGAAGTTGTTGAACGCAATCCGGTGATAGATGTGATTGTTAATAACGCCGGTATTTCGGTACGTTCTTGCGCGTTGGACACGACCATGCAAGTGCATCGTCTGTTGATGGAGGTGAATTATTTCGGCCATATTGCTGTGACACAGGCAATCTTGAACAGGGACGTGAAGTCGAAGAGCGTTGTCTGCATAAGCAGCGTGCAGGGTCGTATAGCTATTCCTCATCGGAGCGCTTATGCCGCTTCGAAGCACGCTTTTCAAGGCTACTTTGACTGTTTGAGGGCAGAAATGGCGCATCATGGCTTGCAAGTGTTGCTAGTATCGCCTGGCTATATAAGGACGCAACTGTCGGCCAATGCTTTGGACGGTACGGGTGTGGCGCACAATGTTGTCGACAGAAACACCGAAACTGGCATGCTGCCCGACTGGGTTGCCTGCAGGATTCTCAAAGCGTTGGTAAACAACGAACAAGAGTTGATCTTGGCTTCTTGGTATGTTCGGTTTGCAATACTTTTGCGCGTCATCTGGCCATCGCTTTACTTTTGGATAATGCAAAGACGCGCTTCCAGAACAGAATAGTGCTTTATTTATGTACTGTCATCAGTTACGACGTTGTATTTCATTTAACACGAATTGTGATTTGATAATTTTTCAATTAAATACTTTTTGCAAAATGATGTGGATTAATTTTTTTTCTATTAATTTTTTCTACTTTATTTTACCAAATAATGTACAATTGTCGATGATTGTTTGCTGAAGAAGTGATTTTTAGAGAAAGCAAGAGTTTTTTTTTCTCGAAAATGCGAAATTTCATGGCATATATATGGCGTTACTGTTTTTCGAAAATTTCTAATTTTTCCACAAGAATCTGTTGCAGATTCACAACGCCGAATAGAAGAAATGCACAGGTAACAACGAATTGCATTTCAATAAGCGCAGCACAGCACAATTGCACACGGACAATCTGTGGAGAAAGCAGTGAGCGCAAAAGCTGAAATGAATTATCTATATACGCACTCCAGGTTGAGCTTATCTTGTGCCTTGTGCTTTGTTTGCATATTTATTGGCTTAACAATTTTCAACAACTTAACTCACATGCTCATTTTAGAATGTTCTGCAGAATTTTAGTAATATTAGTGATGCAGTACGTTTGGAATGAATGGCCACCTGAAGTTGGCTTCACACAGGAAAGGTGGCGTTGCGAAATATTATTCCTAAAGCTCTATCATAATGGATGAATTTAAATGAAGGGCACTGTTGCGGCACTTTAATCTGCTATGTTCTACAGCACGATGGCACGCATTTGTGCGAAATTTTCCAGTATTTGTAAACTTAATTTTTTTTTCATTTCTGGACATTTTCCATTTTTTTCCAAATGACAGTTGAAGATGTGATGGTCATTTTAATAAAGCGATTAAATCCTTACAATTAATCATTCGCAGTCGCATCGAACAGAATATGTATGAATTGCTGCTAACTTGAATTCTTCTGCAGGCGTTTGCGTTACTTACGTCATAATTATGCAAATTGATAATAGCAATCAATTTTCAGAAGAATACGAATACTGTAGAATAAGATCAATTTTTCAATTTTTACTTGCTTAAGACGTTGAATCTTAATTTGAACAGAACAAGTTGAATATCATCACTGAGCGCTTTTCTGTTTTCTGTTACGCAAGGCAGCAAAATATGGTCTCTTGTAATGCAGAGAATTATTTAATTTCATTGTCACTTTATATCAATTTTTGATTTTATATCATCAGAGAGATTAGGTGAGGTACATTTTTTGTCTGGTTAATTTTGCTTTTGAGCGCAGGAAGCCAGTGTGCTTATTTTTTTGGCGAAAAGCTTTATGCGATGAGTTCTATTTATGTAGGCCATTTTTGAATTTTCAAATGTCAAATACAGACATGCGGAGGCGTGTTTTGTTTAAGTCAATTTTTTGTTATGGCGTTTTGTCCGATAGTTTGTATTTTGACTGAATTTTAAATGTCGAAGTCATTTCTTTTTTTTTTTCAAATAGTCTTCACTCGGTGAATTTAACAGTGCATCTGTGAAGTCTTTTCTCAAATCAATTTTACTAAGTTAAATCTAACGCTACGCATCCACTAGATTAGTGTGCTTTTCTGTATATCAATTTCTATTATTTCTATTACGTTGCCGTGAAGTTAGAATTCATCTTCGATAAAAATTTCCAAAGCACGCAAACCGGTTTCTAACGCTTCACTATGCAAATAACGATCGCCATAAAAGTGCCTTATCATCATTAATGGTGCACTTGTTTGTTCGTTTTACGTGGCAAGTGGTAGCGTCGCCAAAATGTTCTCTGAGTTTATGACGGCGTTAAGTAATTACTAATGTCCGCTTTCAGTTGCTGAAAAGTATTCCATTTTTCAACTGGTATTACTTTTTTTCTCAAAGCGTTGTATACTCATTTTGTAAATAATTATGTTTTAATTAAAAATCAATTAATTGATATGTTTGAAAATTTAGTTTTAAATTTGTTGTCTTGTTTTCTATGTTTTTAAAGCGAGAACATTTTTGATTTAATATTTATCATTTTTACAGGTATGACGAATAAAGCAAAGAAAAAGTAAACTCGCGGACAACGTGAAGCAAATTACGAACGGCATGAAGCCAAACAAGAGACGACAAGAGGTATGTGCGCTTTCTTGTGTGTCCTGATTCTGTAAGACTGGGCCGGGGATGCTTCGAAAAGGTGAAGTTATTCCTTAGTTTAATTAAGTTTGTAATATCTAAGATGAAAGAAAGGTAGCTCACTGTAAGAATTTACTCTTTGTTTTTTTATATCATGCTGAGATTAGATAAGATTTCATCTTTAGAATGAATTTCTATGGCACTTAAAGCACTTGCAATACTGCGCGCGTAGTGTTCTGCCTATTAATCGCATCAGCGTCTATTGCAAATCACCTTATCAATAGCTAAACAAGCATTTACTTGAAAATCTCTAAATTCAAAGCATCTTCTTCATCAGAAATTAGCTTCACTTTATCTACGTTGTTGTTCGATTTTAAAAATTTCCAGACATGCAGCTGTGTTTTGTCTAACTCATTTTTTTTGTTATGGCGTTTTCTGTTAGATAGTTTATATTTTGACTGAATTTTAAATGTCAAGGTCATTTCTGAATTTTCAAATAGTCCTTATTGGTAACAGTACATTTCCCCTGTTCGTATTATATCGCGGCATAGGTTAGAATTAATCTTCAGCAAAGAAGTTCTAATGCACTAAAACCGGTTTCTAACGCTGCACTATGCAAATAACGATCGTCATAAAGGTGCCTTATCATCAGTAAGGGCGCACTCGTTTGTTTGACTTACGAGGCAAGTAGTGGCGTCGTCAAATGTTCTCTGAGTTTATGACGTTAAATAGTTGCTGAAGTCCATTTTTAATTGCTGAAAAGTAATTCTTTTTTCAACTTGTATTACTTTTCTTCAAGACATTTGTCTACTCATTTTGTAAATTGTTACCTTTTAATTATAAAGCAGTTTATTATTATATTTCAAAATACAGTTTTCAGTTTGTTGTAACTTTTACAACATGATAAAGCGAGAGCAGTTTTGATTTAATAT
>JYDO01000091.1:75882-165900 GCA_001447755.1 Trichinella papuae
CCACTTGCCACGTAAGTCAAACGAACGAGTGCGCCCTTACTGATGATAAGGCACCTTTATGGCGATCGTTATTTGCATAGCGCAGCGTTAGAAACCGGTTTTAGTGCATTAGAACTTCTTTGCTGAAGATGAATTCTAACCTATGCCGCGATATAATATGAACAAGGGAAATGAACTGTTAAATTCTACCAATAAGGACTATTTGAAAAAAAAGAAATGACCTTGACATTTAAAATTCAGTCAAAATATAAACTATCGGACAGAAAACGCCATAACAAAAAATTGACTTAAACAAAACACGCCCCCGCATGTCTGTATTTGACATTTGAAAATTCAAAAATGGCCTACATAAATAGAACTCATCGCATAAAGCTTTTCACCAAAATATAAGCACACTGGCTTCCTGCGCTCAAAAGCAAAATTAACCAGACAAAAAATATATCTCACCTAATCTCTCTGATGATATAAAATCAAAAATTGATATAAAGTGACAATGAAATTAAATAATTCTCTGCATTACAAGTGACCATATTTTGCTGCCTTGCGTAACAGAAAACAGAAAAGCGCTCAGTGATGATATTCAACTTGTTCTGTTCAAAATAAGAATCAACGTCTTAAGCAAGTAAAAATTGAAAAAATTGATCGTATTCTACAGTTACATCTGAATAATTATGCAAAAGAAATTTAAATTTGATTTTTTTTATTTTAAAAGACTTCAATGTTCAACTATATGCAACTGAGAATTCGGCATTAAAAGTATTTCAAGTTTTTGTCCATGTTCAAATGGAACCTACATAAATATTTAAATATACTAGTGTTCATGCAAAACATGAGGAAAGTATGCTTTAGCATTAAAATTTTACCTGAATGCAGTTTCGTTCACTTGTTCTTTTGCTACGCGGCGCTACAGTTACTGCAAAATCACTCAAATGAAATGTTAACCACGGGTCGACATTTGCTTTTCTCTGATTGGTCTCTTACTTTGCAGTAGAGTAGGAAGCGTAGAGTCAGTCGTAAACGTCTTGCAATTGATGCTTGCTGTTTCTTCGTATTTTCTTTATATCGTTCACAACGTATTTCTTGAAATGAAGCACCAAAATTAGTAAATATGCAAATTTTCATGCGATGCCTTGCCGTTCATTGAGCTTACCACAATGCAGATCTTTGAAATACATGTTTGAAACTACATTTAATTTTCTTTATTTAAGCAATTGGACGGTATTCAATATTGAGAAATGACTTAATCGTTAATATTGTAAAATTATATTTCATATATGGATGTTGGTGTGATTTTATATTCACTATTGTGAAAACTATATTTGCTCAACTTAATGAAAAGTAGGCATGGTATTTGTTTATGTGAAATTTAATGCAAATTTTTATGCGAGGCCGTGCCGTTTGTTTGCTTTGTAAGTATAGCTCGCCACAGTTTGCCTTTTCTCACCAATCTAATGGTATTTAGTTGTCGGGAATAATATAATCGTTATCTCTGTGCGTGTGTGTGAGGGAAGGAGGGAGAAAAAAGCCGACAGACTGACAGTATAATATATAGAATGTCAGGTTCAAACAGAGGTAGTAGGTGTTTGATGTGCTTTTCTTCTCTCATTAAATGTTGGTCAGTTTTGTGCTGTTTGTTTTCGACACCTGAAATTACATTAATTTATTGAGTACAAAGTCAGAGACAACAAAAGTGCTTACAATTCATGCCATCAGTTAAATAATTTAAATCGCTCCAAACAGGTCACAGCAATGTATATATGTATGTACAATAACAGTGCAAAATGCTAATTATCGTGTTGACTTGTGTTATTGTAAGAAAATTACAGCATGTCACCAACATGACCCACCTAGATCAACTTAGTTGTATATAGTGATTGTTCTGACACAATACTGACTAAGAAACGGTTGATACTTTAACAGATTACCAATTTAGAGAAATATTATAAAAAGAAAAAGAAAAAGAAAAAAAAGTAATAAAATTCATCACGCGTCGAAATTTATTCTCCTTATTATTAAAAGGAAAAGAAAAATGTACTGAGCAATGACAGACATCAAATAATAAAAAATGATGATAATAAAAAGTGAAAAAAAACTTGTATGAGAAGAGTACAAGCAAGGGGAAAGAGAGAGAAGGCAAAGAAATCAGTCAGCTAACTAGCTAATGAGTTGTTTGTTGTTGGAAGAGAACAAACACAGTGGCTGCTATTTTTGCTTTTTCAAAGGGCAGTGCATTCTATGGCACGCAAAGCACTATTGCTGGGGACAACGACGGCATCCGGCCTGTCGTCTTCGTCAATATATCCGGACTCGTCGCTGATTGTGTCAGCTTCGCTGCCGCTTGAGTCAGGTCTGAGGCGGAGTCGCTTGCGGAGCTCTTCGTCCAGACCAGAGTCTGACTCGTCGGTCAGACTGCTCGAAGATGGCTCTTCAAACAAGGAATCCGTGGTGGATTCTTCTTCTTCTTCTTCCTCTTCTTCTCCTTCTTCTTCCACCACCTCCTCCTCGTCCTCTTCATCATCTGACTGCTGCTTCTCAGCTAAGCTGTCCAAAAGAGCACTGGTAAGCTGCGCTGCCGATGTCATCTGGTGCTCCTCTTCGGTACACTCTTCGATGCTGTACAACTTGGGGGCGGACTTGCTCCGATCCATCGGCGGTCTGAAATTCTGACCGCCGGTGTAGAGAAGCTGCCGGCGAAGTGGCACCGCGGTCGGCAAGCCGGCCACGCTGCAAGACAACCTCAGCTTCTGCCTGACAATTTTGTCCCGTTTGTAGTCGTTCAACGCCAACACCAGTCGCTCTTGCAGGCCGCGCATCACCAAATTCGCCTGCGACTGACGTTTGAACAATGCCGCGTGACAGCGCAGTTCAGGCCTGAGCCGGCGCCCTTCGTGCTTGTATATCCAGCAGAAAACACGCGGATGCTTTTCCGACACGGCGCAGAACGTGATCCGATGAGACCAATATTCAGTCAGACCCTGCTTTTCAGTGGTCACTTTCAAGCCGCTGTTGGTGACCACCAGACGCATGGACATGTAGTCCTTCTTGCGCTCGCAATAGCTGCGCCAGATCACACCCAACGGACGATCCACGCATCCGTCGCCTCGGGCAATGCCCGTTGGCACGTTGCCCAAATAGACGACCGTGTACGTCGGGTCAGGTTCGTTGACGGTAAAACTCTTACGACAACCAAACAGTTGCATTGCATTCATTCAAATCTGAAATTGAATTTCAATTAATAAGCATGTTAACTTGACATTCACATCCACACACACACACACACACACACACATACACGCGCGTGTTAATTGATCGATCGTGATTATTTATTTATTTATTTTTGCATAAATGTATGCATAAGAAAAGATATAAACGAACAGTGTATCTGTGTTTGCATTGTCCGGACAAGCAAATCAAACAGACGACAGAGTGAGCGAGAAAGTAGTGGAAAGCTAGCAGTGAAAAGGAGCCAACAACGTTGAAGCCCAGGTCAGGGCCGTTAAAACCACAAACACAGATAAACGATGTCAGCCTGACCTCGTGAGAACAACGGATCACGGATCATTCAAATCTTTCATTGTGCATAAAATAATATTTCCACAATGAAACCAGAAAGAAAAAAAATCCATCCATTCATTCATTTATTGCACTCAGATTTTATGTATTTAATAAAAAGAAAAGTAAAATAGAATTATAAAATAATAATATTTCAAAAGAAATGATACGCACAAAACATAAAATCTCCGTCTTCATTCAAGCACTGAAGTAAGACAAATAATAAGTAGTAAACAAGGAGTGTTGGAAAAGCTAGCAACTGTAAAGTAGAGAAACCAGAAAGAGCTTCTTCACCAGTAGCCGTTGCAGATCGATCCGTAAGGTCAGTAGCATAAGTCAGAGACGCGCGTGGACAACATGCAACGGCAAAACTGGAACATACAACAGTGTGCACAGGTACAATTGTTACCGGTCCGGTAGAGGTCAGTGGTCGATTCACCACTATTGGTCAGCAACGGTCAGTTATTGTTGTGCTTCAGTCGAACGCTGGCAACAATCAATTGACCATCGGGTTGTGCACGCGACCGGTCGTCCCAGTCAGGTAAAATGGTCACCGTTGTACATCGATGACCGCTCGCTGGGCTTGTCACATAGCCAGCATCAACACTCCACCCTTCTAACACTTATTCTTAATTAAGACACTACGCTGATAATCACACACACACACAGCACTTCTTTATCAACACGTCAACAATGGAAAATGCTACTCGCCTGTATGCAAATTTTCCATTTCAATCTAATTGAAGAATGATGCTAACGAAAAAGCGCAAACAAATAATACACACACTGCATATTATATATATATATATTTATATTTATACATAAATAAACTAACGACGCAAATTTAAACCGGCTTGACAACGTGTGGAAAATGACAAGAATGACAGACACGGCAAACCCTCTTGCAACAACCGGCTTTTACTCTCACAGTGCACAGAGAGAAAGCAAAGCAAATGGAATAGAAAGGGAAGGGGGTTAAAAACTAGATATTGTGATTATTAAATATTAATGCACAACCTTGAAGTGTTGCAATGATCAAAGTTTTCCTTCTCAATCTTCTTCTTCGATCATCACATTGAACCTGAACTTAACAAAAGCTAACCAGGAAAAAAAAGAGTTGCTAGAAAGTAAATGCTAAAAAGTTACACTTATTCATAAATATGCCACGTTAAAGTTGAACAAAATACGATCACAACTGCACCTGACCTGAACAAGCAGATGCTTTTCCGGCTTGATTGGTGCTCAACGAGCTGTGAAAATCAAATTTAATATTGTTTTGTAATAATATGTTTTATTAAAATTGATAAAAACAATAATAATAACCACTTTCCGGTAGAGGAGAGCAATTGAAGCACGACAATTTGTTCAAAAAAGAAAAAACTGGACCACACCAACCAAAAAGCTGACGACAATCGACACAAGCATCATCAGAATGGTTGAAAACAAATTATTACGTCATAATTTGTCAAAAATATTTTTTTGTTTTTCAAATTAGCCATATTTTCTTCTTCCTCATACATTGGTGATTAATTGTAACGATTATAAATTCAACGGAAAAGTTTTAGAAGAAGAAAAAATTGAATTCATGCAAAAAAAAAGAACCCAACCTTAATGCTTACCACACTACAATGCTTGCTTGCTTGCCTGGGTGAATTGATTGATAGGAATCTGATGATGATGATGATGATGCAGTTGAATGTCAAACCGAGGATCAAGTTATTCATCAGAGATTGATCAGTGAAGCACAAATATTTTCAAGCTTTCAAGCTCGACTGCATCCGGTGGTTGGTCGAGTGGAAAAACTTCAATTCGTCCACAATTATGCAAACAAACGCACGTTGAAGTAGAAGCAGAAGCAGATGATGAATGAATGAATAAAAAATCATTCATTTATGAAAAATTAAAACAAAAAAAATAAACATATATATCAATAATCAAAACTGGTGAAGAAAGCGCGAAAAAGTTCAACTGAACACTTTGTGACAGCACAAAGTAAAACAAAGCGCATCTATACATATGCATACATAACTGATATATATATATGTATATATAGGTGTGTGTATATTTGTATATATAGATATCAGTTTCATTGAATGTTGAATGTCAACACAAAGTCATCGTTGGTGGCGATCTGTTCTTCTTGCCAATCAGAAATTATTTAAGCTAAATCGGAATTTGTCACAAAAAGTCAACGCAAATAACTTCACACAGAGTTAAACAAAAATAAGCTCGACTTGTTTAAAAATGACGTCATTATTTTTTTTGTTCCTTCTATTTTTTAATATTCACAACGTGGAGATTGGAATTTCTATTTCTTAACAAGGACGTGAACAATAAATATCATCATCAACAACAACATAATTTTGCTCGATTATTAGCATATGAAATGAAAAGTATATATATATTTTTGTTTTGCTTTCTCAAATGTACAACTTTCACAATGCCGGTTGAAGCAAGCAATAAACATGAGAGAAAAGACGAACAACAAACATTTGTACAACAGTAGCGCTTGACAGAAAGCGTTGCCAGAGGGTGAGCTTTGTTTAAAAGTTTTCACAAACGACCATTATCGAAACATGATAAACAATGCTAAATCGCTTTTTTTGATTGTTTGTAGAGAAAATCAATCAAATCGTATACGTATATATATATATACACGGATGTAATTAATTATATCTACAATATAATTGCCAATTATTACATTCGATTCTTTACTGTTTTTATTTATTTATTTATTTTTTTAATACAAGTATCATGTATCATGTCGTTTCAGTGAAAGAAATAAAATTCCAAAAATATCATGAATCACACACATTGATATTTTAAAGTTTAACCGGAGAAAACGATTGTACACATTCATTCATTCATTCATTGAATAGTACACAATCGATTGATCAATAGATGAAAATAAAATGAAATAAAACCTGAACAAAGCTTTTCACAGAAAAAAAAATAAAACAACAAATTACAACTTTTTACAAGCAAAACAATTGATTGAATCATTCATTGATCATTGATTGATTGATAAGAAAATTATGCAATCAGTAAGTAGTAATGAAAATCCCTCAATTTAACATAACTATTTTCAAAACAACTGATAATAAAACGATTGCAGACTTACGTAAAGCATAAATAAATAAATAATAAAGTTGCTAATCTGATTAACAGATAAGTAATAAAAAAGGAATTTGCAGAAAAAATATCAAAATTACAACAAACAAACAAACAACACTTGAATTACAGACAATGAGAAAGTGTGGATTTTAAAGACGTAAATTGCATAAAATTATTTTACTTGTTGTCTGTCTACCGACCTTGAATAATATACATTGGTGGAATTGCCAAGGGGATATTTTCTGCCTGTCCATTTGCTACGATTTACTCTACCCAACAGAAGTGGAAAAATGTTCACAAATTGTGCATCGCTTTTGCTGTCGACAATTTTGTCACTGATCAAAATTTCTGCCTTTCTCAATAATATTAGCCTGCAGGAGATTTTTGTCCCAAATTCACCCAACTCTATTGATGATCATCATCACACAGCAGCAAAATGGACAGACACGGAACACAAAACAAGCCAAGCAACAACTCATTGCATGCAGGTGAAAAATGATTACAAAACGTAGAAGCAGAATTAATATCACCAATATTATAATTAATAATAATTAGTATTCAATTTTGAATTGAACAACAACAACAACAACAACATTAAGAATGGTATTTAGTGAAAACTTTCAAAATAGACTTCCAAACAAAAGCCAACAACTAACTGATTGTTGAATAATGTACATGTTTATGAGCAAATAAATGTTTATCAAAGGTCATCTTTGCTTTTGATGAACTTTTGTGGCATTTGCCATCATCATCATCTCAGTGACAAAACCATCTTGTTGTAAACAAAGTGATTGGCAAATTTTGACGAACACCAAAATGCAAATGCAACTTGTAAAAAGAGCCAATAGTTGTGTTGAACAACGCGAGCAAGCAACATTTCATTGAAAAACCTTGAACTAATAATAAAACTCACCTTTTCGTCGGATGTATTTCAATCTGAGAAAGCAAAAGAATTGATGCAAATTATTGGTGTAAACTTTCAAGTAATCAAGGTTTATTATCCATCATTCTTCGGTCGGCATAATAAGCAGACATCAAGAGAGAGAGCAAGCAACTAGCCACTACTCTGAACAACATAGATTAAACTAGTTAAGCTTTTCGAAGATGAGAAATCAACTTTTTGATATTTATTCTTTTTTTTCACTCTGAACAAAAAACTCTTCTTCATTCACCGACATCTGGTTGTCACATGACCAAATTTTCCACCTTAAAATGCAATTCCCAAGGGCTAAAAAGTAGACAGATGTAAAGAAATGTTGCTGCTGGTCTTCAAAAATGTCCACGTAACTAACAACAACACTGTTTGAAACACGCAGTCAACCTCGTTTCCATTCCACCGCCTCAACGACGACAAAGCATTCATGTAAAATAATGCATATGAAGACCAGTTTCTACAGAAATTATTACTTTTCCCCCCTGAACATCAATAATACACTTTACACGCATCAATCTCACATGCCACACTGATCAACAACAATAATATATATAACATTAAGCTTTCCACATTGGGGTGCACATTTTGCACACAACACTTGTTTTGTTCAACAAGCATGCTTGGATTTTTTTTTGAAACTGAACAAAAACTTTGAAAAAAGAAAATTACACAAGATTTGAAATTCAGATTAATTTCAAAGGAAAAATAAATAAGTAAACCGCATACACTTACACGCAACAACATACAAACGAATGAATACGATAAGTAACAGTAAAATGCCAAATATGAGTGCGTAAATGAAAACATCTATAATAAAACAAATTTATTACAATATCTGCTTGACAATACCAAAATTGCACAAGTGTGATGATATTAATTG
The DNA here is from genome assembly GCA_001447755.1 of Trichinella papuae. Taxonomy (NCBI): domain Eukaryota; kingdom Metazoa; phylum Nematoda; class Enoplea; order Trichinellida; family Trichinellidae; genus Trichinella; species Trichinella papuae. Next base: position 84,363 of record JYDO01000091.1, read on the forward strand.
AAGAAGACAAAATGCTGAACTGATTGAATTTGACCGAAAATGCTCGCAACAAAATAAACCTTTCCGTTGTCGCAAAGCACTGTAAACTGTTTCATTGCTATTTTGGAACAAAAGCTTCCATTTGCTAATGACCAGTTTTCAATCGGTGGAAATATATATATTATTTTTTTCCACAACTCACTCAACAAATCACAACACCATCAACAACAACGCACAAACTGTTTGTTGAACAATTAATTAATTTTAAACATTCATAAACTATCATTATTCTTACTGTAGTAATTGTTTCACGCTGTGGTAAAATTGGAAATCAATTAATTTCGTTGCAATTCATTTTTGAAGCTTCAAAAAAAAAAATAAAACATCTTACCACAAGATGAGGGATTAAATGAAAATTGTACCCAAGTTGACCATTTGCAATCAAAGAACTTGAGTACGAAGTTGAATTCAAAATTGAAAACAAGCAAAATATATATATAAGTGCGTTAATTGTTCAACAACAAAAAATAGAAATTGAACAATAAAAATATCACTTTTATGCTGCTTTGCATTGATCTGAAACATCACATTTGACTACAGAGAACTTGAATTGTTTATGCAAATTTTTGACAAATTTCAATTCTGAAATAGTAATAAAGAAAATCACGATCAAAATTATGCTGATGATGTTGAAAATTAATTTAAAAAAGAAAGTCTATCAAAATGAATAAATTAATAATGTAAAGTAAAAATAGAAAGAAAAAAACAGCCTGATTGTAAAATTAAACGCTGAATATAATAATTGAATTAATAATTCAATGCGACGACCAATGTCAGAAATACAGTAAGTTTGAAAACTGACCTGGCGGTAAAGCAAAAGCAAATTAAAAAAGAAAGAAAAAAGAATGAATAACAACTTGTTCGTCGAAATGAGCATCGATTGAAAAGAAAAGCGCATCGCAGAAAGCATGACGCGACGTATTCTGATAATTGTCCAACAAGCAGACAATGACGATGTCAAAATGAAATTGTCAAGAAATTACGGCGGCACAATTGTATTTTTCAAAGTTGCAAAAAAAAAACAATAAAATCTTTGCAATTCACCAGATGATGATTGTAAAAAAAATCAAATCAAACAAATCAATCAAACTGGAGATTTTCAATTGAAATTGCAAAACACTTCTTGATGCGACAACTTGCAATGCAAATTGAAGAAGAGGAAGAAAAGAAGCTCTTTTACTTGATTATTTGCTTATGAAAATAATCTTGCAAAGATATTATTATTATTATTCTTTTCATACTATTTTAGCATGACAATTGGTGTCTATTTTGCATATTAATATTTTTCAAATAATCAAAATTTCATTGACTTACTTGCATGTCATAAAACTGTAATCAATGAAAAAACAACAGAACAACATGATTACCATCATGGATATCACAAAAGAAATAAATGAATGTTATATGCAAATTGACTTTCAATTGTACCTTTTTATCATTACAATATCGTATACACATATTCATGCGTTAAAAATAGAGAACAGAATCAGAAAATATTTGTAAGAAAAAGCAAAGCAGATTTTGAATGTAAAATTTATAAAAAAACTTGATGCAATTCACTACGTTTCAAAATACAAAAGAAAAAAGATCTTCGGCAACTTGCATCTACATACTATTTAATGTTGAAAAACTGATTGTATTAATAGAATTGGAAAAGTATGACAAATAGAAAAAAAAATACAACCTTCTGAATGTAATTTATAAAAAAAACCATGTCTGAACAAGACTACAAAATTTAAGTTAGATAATATCATCAGTGCCTGTTAGGAAAGCCGGTTTAGCGAAATAAATGATACATTACAACAATGCAGCTTCATTGTAATTTCTTGAACAACTTTCAAAAATAAAAAATTTCGTTATTACCTGCCTCTAGAAGAATACAACAAAGCAGGGTCGGTCTGTCGACGGAATGGAATCTTCTCACGAGTATCATTGTAGACTGCAAACATAGAGACATGCAACCACTGATCATTGGAGTTATTGTAATGATTGGAGAGAAATTCATTCTCAAATTTTCAAATGCTCACTTGACCAAAATTCGATGCTATAAAAGAAATCATTACAAGCAGAGAACCTTGTAGAAAAGAAAGACGCCTCTCACCAGGTGATGTTACTTTCAAACAATTGTTAAACCAGTTGCTGAACAAATTAGCATAAATATGCAATTCAATAAAGAATGAATAATTTCAGCGAAAACAATAACAAATATGGATAAAATCATTTACTATGCATACGAAAATGCAATACAGCAGCATTCCACATGTATAAGGCGTAGTACGGATTAATCTGTTGAAATAAATTATAATCAAACAAAAAAGAAAAGCAAATCAGCTAGCAATGTAATGTGATTAAGATAACTGCACGTTGAAAAGAATTCATTTAATCGTGGTGCATTTTTCTACTCGGCTTTTTAAAACTTAAGCAATTTCTGAAGGCGTGGTTTTCAGCGCTGTGCCATTCCACACAGTTTTGAACTGCTCCGGAACGCAACGTTCTTCCTAAATTAGACAGATGAATAAATAAATAAATAAATAAATAATTACTTAAAACTGATTGTATAAATATATATATATATATTTATTTATTTTTTACAAAAAAAACAAATTAACATTTATTTCACTGTACACTTACGAATTCTCCGTCTTCTGTAGGAATAAGCAGATTCACTTCTGATATTTTTGAAGTAACAACTTCGCAATTCAACGCCTCTTTGCTCAGATAAACCATACAACCATCAGTCTTTTGTAAAACCAAAGTTGGCATTGTTCCCATAGTCTAAATTTTTACAAAAACAAAAAAAAATAAATAATAATATAAGCATATTCGAACAAAAAACATTTTGCATACCTGAATTTGCATTTTTTGACAATTTATTATCTCCAAACTTGATACGATGTTATCGAAAAGTAAAGAAGTTTTTTTACAACTATCTGAAATAAAATTGAATAATTTCAATTTGCATATTTTACCAGAGTGCAAAAGAAAAGCAACAAGAAAATAATAATACTTTTCAAAATGAACTCACCCAAAGCGATGCTATTCAATTTCCCTTTGACAACAATAACACAATTTTCACATCGATAAATGTACATCACTTGTTTCATATCGGTGATCTCAATTTTAATATCTTTATTGTCCACATGATTTTCCTATAAAAAAAATTCAAACCAATGAACAATTTACAATTCAATCAAAAATTAACTTACTATGAGCCATTTTTTATCATCGCAAGTAAGTACAGGAGTTCTGGTAGTATCTTGTTTTGCAGATGGTAAATTTTTTGTCAAATATGCAGGTTTCGCAGCAACTGCTGGCTTGCACACTGGTGTGGCGGTACGAAGAGTGGGATTTTTGTGCATCTGCATGTCCGGCGTAACCCTTCTAAGTCCTAAACCTCCCATGCATACTACTGTTAGGAACAAACAATTTTTTTGTAAATAAAAAAAATTAACCTTTAGTTATATCTAAGCCTTTGTTGATTTGAGCAAAAAGTTTTTGACGCATATCTTCGACAGATTTTTCCAACCTTGACAAGTTGGCTGGAGGAGGCGGTGGAGGCAAAGGTATGTTGAACATTTCAAAATCCGTTGTGTCACAAGTTGACAATCCTGGCTAAAAATTTCCATTCATTTAAAACAAAATTCATACGTACAAAAAATTAAAATATATAATAAAAGAATATTACATTTAATAGCAATTATCGTTAGAAAACTCTAAAGCTAGACTTCGATTACCGTAACTCTTTTCCAAGTGAAGCCGTCAGGATAATACTTCTGTACAAACGCTTTCAGACTTTCCAACGTTTTAAGCCACTGTTCGACAAACTGAACATGAAGTGCATTCTCTCTTCAAACAAGCAATGTTAAAAAAAATAATAAAACAGATCAACTGAAAACAAGCATACTTTTGGGAAAATTCCTTCAAAATTCTGTTGGTGTAAAACGTTGCTATTTCGATAACGTCTTGAATAAATGCAACGGGATTAGATGCCTAGAAATATATTTATTTAATCGTCACCGAACATTTTGCTGATACAAACAACAACAATAATAATAGCATGGTAAAAATGTTTGAAATACTGAAAACACTTACGACAGACATCCAGGTTAAAGCAGGAAGACTATCCAAAATAGTACAAACATGATTGAAATATCGGTGACAAATCGTGCGTCTTTTCACGTGCTAAATTCCATCACATACAAATCGATATAAATGCATTATACAGTCGACCCTCAACATTGGCAGATATTAGTGCAAGAAGCGGAGTTCTTTGTATCCAGCGTATCGATGACCATTAACAAATGGCTTCGTTCAGACCAACGTCCAACGACGTAGATCGAAAAGCCGAATGTAGTGATAACAACTTCACCATACTGGGAACCCTAACTAACGGCTGCTAGCTGCTAATGAGAATATAGATGAAAGAAACAAAAAGGGGAGTTGCTAAAGTGCGGTTTACGGCAGCAGGAGTCGAGCAGTTCCCCAATCAATGGTATGCTTGGCAACTGATGCAGACATGTCTGGAAGCGCAGAACATGCGCTCCCAGGCTAGCACAGTTGATCACAGCGTGAGAATAACGCAAAATTTGAGTAAATACGTAATGCATGATGTTACAGAATGGCTTATGCTTATGCATATTGTTCATGTACTGCTAATTTGCTAAGCAGCAACTTTTATTTTATACTGAGCATTGGTCTTCCTATGTACTGTTACCGTCGCTCTGTTTGTTATGGGTCAGAGCGAATTTTGGAAGAAATGAAAAAAGGAATAAACAACTTTCGATAACAATGTTTTTTTTAAAAAAAAGATAGTCCATCCACTTCTGCCAAGCTTGCATGCAGGAACACACCCACAATTTAGACTGTTATGCAATCAATGGAATGAATAAAAAACAGTAAATATGCGATCAATAATTAACATGCAAATCAGTAGACGTTCTGTGATATCTCATGCAGTTCTCAGCGTATGAATAGAAGCGGCAAGCATTCGCAGTACCGCCAGAACGCATATACCGCAAATGTTGAGGGACAACTGTATATATATGAATGAAAAAAATTATATATTAATTACAGAACACAACTCTCATCCTTGAATAAGTAAAGATATCAATAGCGTGATAAATATATCATCATAAAAACTAAAATAAATAAAATGAAACTCTTTTGTTCTTTTAAATTTTAAATATTCGTTTATTACCTGTGCTAATTATCAGTATCATTAATGAAAAAGAGCAATAAACTTATCAAAATAAATGACATAACTATCATTGACTTAAAATTGCTCTGATCTAATCACTAGCCCAAATTTGCATTTACTATATAAATCAATTACATATTATAAAGAATATATTATACAAAAATAAAAAAAAAAGAAACTCACGCGAAACGAGTCCATGAGATTGAAAATCTGATATAAATGCTGCGCCACCACATCTTCATTAGGCTTCTCCATCTTGAGTCCTTTTTCAATACAATCTTTCAACAAACGAAATCCTTTCTCACCCACACATGACTGAAATGAAAAACAAAATTTGGTTCAAATCGTTCAAAGTAAGATTTTCAAAAAAAAAAGCAATTACCAATTCTGCCAAAAATGGATCGATTTTCTCAGCAATATCATACAAAGCTACAGCGTTTGCTATCACTTCAGCATCATAAACGTCCAATACGTCAGACATTTTTTCAGTTTTCAAAAATTTGCTTTATTTTATTTCCTGAGCCAACAAAATAAAAAAATAAAAATTATCATTTATTTCAAAAAACATTTCAACTATTCCATGCAAAATAAACATTTAACAAACACGTCAGCTTCGCAATCAATTAAAAGAAATGAAACATTAAAATTCATTCAGAACAAAATTTAAGAAGAATAAAAGTAAAGTTAAATTTTATTCAATATACTTTAAAAAAAGTTACGGATATTGTTATTACAATTGAAGAAAAAGATCTTCGATCGATTTAGCTCACTTTTTAAATTAGTTTAAATTCGAAAATATATCTATTTCTCGTTGATGCACACAATATGATAGATAAAACGCCTTCAGGCACAGAAATGTTGAACAATGAATGAATGGATGAATAAAGTGCACACAATGAATGTTCATAAATCTCACAGGAGGACACATTAAACTGAAAAACAAAATAAAACCTGAAACTGAGTCATAACTATCAAGCAAAAAATACAGTATCCTAAATTTCAAGTATTATCTTGCAGTAATCAATTAATTCTCTTGCAATTAAAAGGCGTTCATTTTATGCTGGTGGAATATTTTTTTTTTTGAAATTCTTCATCATTCTCACTTTACCAGGATTACTTTAATGAGAATAACTTTCGAAATTTAATACAAACAAAGTATAATCAATTAACACAACACATTGATCATTCAAATTTTCTCAATGAACAATTTAAAACAAAATGCAACACAAATACGTAACTAACCACTTACGGAGATGAAAATGTTATTTTCTTTTCAGCTGATGTTCAGTTTGAAATGTAGCGTAAAATTTCCACATTTAACTGCAGAAACATGTTACGCGATAAAAACATTATTCTTACAAACCTCGTGACTTATTATCATTTGACTTCCTATTATAACAATACTAGAAAATGAACAACAGCTCATCTGAAGCGACTGATTATCGGTAGTTACTGATACTCTTCTCCTTGATATTATATTTGTATAAATCAATATGCATATAAATGTATATTTAAAAACGGTTGTTGAGCTTTAAAACAAACTTTGTTTAACTTAGTTTTTCAAATCAGCGAAACATTACTTCGCTTGTTCAGTCTTTCAAATATCTAATATTGCACATAATAACAAGTGAAAAAAGTATCTCAGTCTCTCATCATGCTTCAAAAAGTTTTACATTATAAGTAATAATGATTAAAAACGTATTAAAATGACCACAATAAAACAAATAACTTGCTTTGTCAACAAAGTGAAAGTATTTGCAATTAATCAGATTGAACATAAAATGAATGTAACAAACTGCGGAGTGCGCTTGCCGAACAACTTCACGTTGCAAAGTTATAACGTTGCACATAGCACATAGAACTTCAACTACAGTAAGAATTAAATGAAATGTAAGTTTTGCTTACGTCAATAAATTTTTCAAAGTGATTGCTGAAGAAGTTCACGTTGCAAATAGTCGTTATAACAATTAAAAAGTTTCTTTCATGCATACATCGGTTTCTTTATTCTGTTAATCAAAGTTTCCAAACTGCTGCAACTTGCTGATGTTACGCATAAGTTCAATTCAAATGATTGCAAGATATTTTTCTTTTTTTTTGATACCTTTTGAAAAGAACAGCACTGAAAATAAGTAGAAATTTATTACGCAACTTTCCAGACATTATTCAGCATCAGAAAATAAAACAAGCACCATCTTTATCTTTAAAATAAAGAATTATAAAACTTGCATTTCCAGAGGTGACTGTAGTTCTTCGTCGTTGATTAACAGCTGCTCACCGCTTGTTGCAGAAATCAAGCGTTTCCAAATTGTTTCACTAATGATCACTTTCATTCCAACACAACATACCCTCACGCAGCTCAGACAAGAGGTCCGCTTTCAGTTGAGCTCGAATTTCTCCAAAAGCCATCTCATTTTCTGGTTTGTTGATTGCCCAAAGTTGGTCAAAACGGTAAAAACAATATCCTTAAATAGCGTTAATTTAAACCGGCTTAAATATGGTCAGCAATAAAATAAAATAATAAAAAACTAACGATAAACATCGTGCAATTCTTGCATGGGAAAGTGGCATCTGGATTTCGCGTAGAAGAAAGACTTCAGATGACCCTCACGCAGCAATTCTCGAGTCAAAAATGACATATTAATACCAACTATGGCGAAAGGATAGCCGTGGCGTGGGTTCAAAGAACGTGAAAGCATAGCCAGTGATTTTTGCCGTTCAGTTTCGCATAGATAAATCAACTGCTGCAAGCCGAGCAAGCCCATTCCACGAAAATCTGTCGAAGGATCTTTGCCTTGAAAACCCAGCTCTACCCAACGCTGATCAATTGCAGAAATTTGACTTTCTGGTTTCAACAAAGAAGACAACTACAAACGAACAAAATTAACACATACAACATTACCCATGTGCACTAACTTAACTACCTTCAATAATTGCCTTTCGTGCGCTTTATCGTATGGGTTGTAATGAATCTTGCGCACATCTTCGACATCTTTCAAAAGTTTTTCATAACCAATAATTTTTTCAAGACAATATTTAAAACGGATCTTAAGTTTTCGGTTGTGAAGATTATTTTCAGAACAAAGCGTGGAAACTGTTTTATATATCTCTGTTAATGAACATTCGCTTATATTTTCAAAATCAAAAGCCTTCCATTTGCGCAGTATTGCCTCTAGAACATACAATTTATCATCACTGTTGTTTTTTTTTTACAAAAACACAATTTAAAAAGAAATCATATTAAGCTGCATTTGTGTCAACAAATTTAAAATATTTTATCACTGAAAATTCTGCTTGTAATAATAAAAGAAACTTACCTACTTGAAGAACGCGATCCTGTTTTGGAATTTTTTTCTCTAAAACATACTGTAATTCATTTTTACCAGTAAACCAATAGCTGATGTAGCCGAATAGTGGGTGAACAAACTTAGCTGCATAATAAAAAATCTGAAAAGCAGCATCTGCAGTCCATCTAAATGTTTGGCAGAGGATTTCCATTCGTCTTAAAAAATTTCAAGATTTTATTGAAACAGTAAAAACAGGATTGTAAATGCAAACAAAACTTTTAAAGCAATTTTTCGATTATTTTGCGCTTAATACAATTGCATACTATCAATAAAGACAAAAACTGTTGAAGTCAAGCAAATATTTCAGCAGCACAGTAAAACTTGAAAATCATACCGTATTTCAAGATTTCAAACGTACATTATGTTCATACATATTTTATAACTGTTAATACAGTATTTATACGTTTATAATATTTATGTTCATAATGGAATAAATTTGTCTCTTTGATATATTATTTTTTATTTTTAACAATCTATATAAAAAATAAAAATGACAAAGTAAAAAAAATTAATCATTGCAAACGTTTGTATTGGCAAGTGGATCTTGAAAGAAGGAACAATTTCAAACAATTTTGTATCTATGAAAGTTTCATTGAATTCCACAGGCGAAATTTTCGCCAATAAGTCATTGATCACTTGAACCTAGTTGCAAATTGCACAAACTAATATATACAATTATTAATAAGTGATGGACAAGAGTCATTTTTGCAGAAAATGTGAATTATGCAAATTATTTCAAGCCTCGCAGTTACTCCGTTAAATAGACGTGAAAAGTTGTTCAACTTGAACAACGATCTTACGAAGGCTGAACGTTTCAATCCATCCTGCCCAATGATTGCGTCGTGTACGTTTTCACTGATTCTAGTAACATTGGTGAAATTTGTCAATCCCCAGATCGTTTCCTGGACATCTCCAGTTCACTCTGAGAAGTTTTACGTAACATGCGCTAACAACATACCCCAAGTTCACATCTGTGATGGTGGAGAAGTTTACAGTGAAAGCGAAGACAAATGCTTGCCAGAGACCGCGCCCTTCTCAACACTGAGAAGTTCCAGACAAGTTCCAGAGGCACAATTGCACAGCAGGCGGTATCGGTCCGACAACAGGCAGTTGTTCTGTACGAACATCTACCGCAGCTGCTTGAATGAAATAAAAAATCCATGTCCAGATACTCACGTCTATGTCCCACAGACCGGCAACTGCGTACCATTGGAAAATATTGCCAAATGTACAACAGTCGAACATCATTCAACGACCGCACCCACGCAAGCCCAGTCCAATGAGGTTCCATTCGACTGCAAACAACAACAGGACGGCCTTTATCCTGATCCGACAAATCCACATTGTAGTTCTACCTTTTACATCTGCATCAATGGCACAACGCAGATAAGCAGTTGTTCCAATAACCAAATTTACCTACCAAAACTGTTCAGTTGCCAAGATAGACAAGAAATACAAGCTTGCACTGGTGAAACAGCAACAACAACACCAGAAACAACAACACCACCAACAACAGCAACAACAACAACATCAACAACAACAACAACATCAACAACAACAACAACAACAGCTTCACCGTTGCCTGAGATTAATTCTTTCGACTGTAAGTCGAAAGCAAACGGCCTGTACGCAGATCCGAACAATGCCTGCTCTTCAATCTATTACGCTTGTTTCAATAAGCACAGCTTCAAAGCATACTGTCCAAATGGTTTGTTCTTCAATGTGAAAATATTCGCCTGTGATAAGCAAGAAAATGTGCAAAGCTGCCTCGTTGTAAAACCCACACCTCAGCCCACTGAAAGTACTTTAATCGGAGATCACAACTGCGCCGGCAAGCCGAACGGTCGGTATCCATTATTCGTCGATACTTGCTCGCCATTTTTTTACGTCTGCAAAAATGGTCACCAATACATTCAGCAATGCACAGCAGGATTGTTCTTCAACTCGCATATCAGGCGTTGCTTTACAAGAAACACTATCCCGGCTTGCAAGGGCGGGATTTCAAATCCGTTCCAACAGATAACTGAGCAGCAGCACATCACATCAGAACCTACCAATCCGAGTACCAAGCCAAGCCACGTGACGGATCGTCCGACAACACCCTTCACTGCGGTTCCAAAACCAATTTCACTTCCTGTCAATTTCACCGAACAATTTTACAAATTCCTCGAACTTCAGAAACTTGTAACCGTTGACCGTTCGTATCCAGAAAAAGAATCCGACCTGAAAGCAGCATCTGCGAACACGCCCAGTGCAACTTCAGTGACGGATGATTATTTCAACTTCAAAATTACTACAACTCAATATCCGCGCGTTGAAACTACTAGCAATGCAAACTATCCCAAACAGCCGTCGATGGGCAGCAATGCCGGTACGTCGTCGCCGACCAGTGGTGGATTTCAGGAAAAAATCACACAACCTGACAAGCAGACCAATTTGGTCACTGTTGAACAAAAATCACTGACAACCCCCAGTGCCGAAACTATCAACCAAGGCGATAAAACTGTACCTGTAAACTGCGCTAACCTTGCAGACGGATTCTATGCAGATCCAACCAATCCTTATGGAAAAGAATATTACCATTGTTTCAATGGACAAGTATATCTGAAACGTTGTCCAGAAAATGAGCACTACAATTACACACTTGGACGATGCAACAACGCGGTCGGTCAACTTGGCAACGTATCAGTGATTTTGGACCAACGCTGCGCTGACAAAGAAGATGGAAATTATCCAATCGGACTATGCGAACGATCCTTTTACTCGTGCAGTGGCCACGCGATCAGCACGCAACAATGTCCAGCAAATTTGTTCTACGACGATGAGAACAAACTCTGCGATGTCAAAGCCAACATCCCATCCTGCGGAGGGAAACGACCCACAAATTACTGTATGTCATTTTTATAATGTTTAAATTATTATTAGTGTGTGTTTTCAAATTCTCTTTTCAGCCTCAAATACATTACAATGCTCGCCAGATGAAGAAGGCAAAACGTTTGCAACAGCCCCTTGTTCATCAGTGTATTATATCTGTTCGAAGGGTGTTCTTGAAAAAGATTCCTGCTACGGAGATTTAGTCTACAACGAGAGACTAGCAGCTTGCGGGTCGAAAATTGGCTTTCCCGAATGTACAAAGTGAATATGAATTACTTTTGATTTGTTCTTTTTTCTTTCATTCTCAAAAGCATTATTTCACTTCGGTTATTTAAACAATTAAAATTGCTGTTCTAATTTGCACTCAAACGTTCTAAATGCGCAAAATTGTACTGCAAATAGAAACTGTACTGACTTTTTAAAATTAATGACTGTCAATTAATCATTTCAAAAACCACAGTCGACTTTATCAGACAACGTCAGCAATCAACAAATTTAAGATAATCAAATCACAGACAAAGCTCATATTTCAGTAAAGTAAATATTGATATGAAAAACGAAATTTAAAACAACAAGACGTAATTTAAACAAAGAAGAGGATGAATCATCGCGGCGTAGAGGATTCGTTTGAAAAATGCTAGACAAACATCATCATTCAACAATCAAACATTTATTTCAAGTATTAAATGTTCACGGATGGATGATTTTGAACAGGACTGTTCATCCCTATTAAGTTTATGTAACCCACTTTACGATTTGTCTCGAAGAATGTCTTTGAAAGCATTTTAAAACAAAACGCAACTAATTCATGTTATACATTTCCCATATTTCGGTTTTAGAGAAAAAAGTTAAACCACGCTATAACCACGACGAACCAATCACAGTATTCAAAGTTTAAATGAATGTAGATAAAGGCGCATCGCTTCGAACAAACATACGACAATTCAATGCAGAAAAATAAAAGCAATATACTAATCACTTACCCGAGCAGTTGCGCTTTCGAATTGTTGTTATAAACACTTAAAAATGAATAATTGAAATTCAAACATGAAAATAATTGCCAGTTGTATGATAAAAAACGAGAACAGCACGAGCAAGATCGAAAAAATTGCTGGACAATGTAAATTTGACGAACAGTTACGGTAATTCTAGTTATACTTGATTTTCAATTATACTGTTTACCATTTTAGTTTATTTGCAGCAAATAATTGATTAGAAAACTTTTGACAGTTTGAAAAAAATTACTATTCAAAAAACAGAATATTAAAATAATAATAACTTTCCTACGATTGTTTTATTTCATTGTTTCAAAACATTCCATTGAACATTTGCTGTTCTATTTCGTAAAATTAACGAATGAAAAATTAGAAATAAAATGAAAATTCTGTTTTACAGATTTCAGCTTTAAACTTTTACTGATAACACTTTTACACAAATAAACTTATTACAATGTTTTCATTAACGAATTGTTCATTTCATTTCGTCTTTCGAATGATACTCAAACTTACTTTTAAATAAAATTTTTGCAGTCTGTAACACAAATACTTTTCTTTTTGATTTTGCAACATAAATTGCGCAAAATTATTACTAAAACGAAAGAAGTCTAGCGTTGACAAGGTACAAGATGTCGCAAATTCAAACAATTCTAACTGCGTTATTTTATCACGATTAATATATTTGAAACTAAAATTACTTGAAAATATCTCAAATATTTTTCATAAATAAATCATACGTCATTTATTCACTGTCCAATTAGAGGCCGCCAATAATTCAAATATTCATGACTAAACTAAGCGTCCGTTGTGACTAAGTAAATTTAAAAATCTTCATCGTCATCAGGCAGTTCCGCTTGGGAGGCGACCTGCATCTCGGCCTCTAATCTTGCAGCTAGTTGCGGGTCCATTTGAACGTCTGGAGGAGCCAATGCTGGCATTGCGACGAATTCCAAATTCGGATCACCGACCAGCTTACGCGCTAACCACAAGAATGGTTTTTCAAAGTTATAATTTGATTTCGCTGACACGTCATAATACTGAAAATAATATCAATAAAATGTCTGATCAAACAATTTTAAAAAATAGCTGTAAAACCTGCAAATTCTTTTTTCGGTGAAATGTAATATGCTTTGCTTTCACTTTTCGATCTTTAACATCCGCCTTGTTGCCAACTAAAACAATTGGTATATTTTCGCACACACGAGTTAAATCGCGATGCCAGTTTGGAACATTTTTGTAAGTTATACGGGCGGTTACGTCGAACATGATTATGCCGCACTGTGCTAAATAAAACAAAAAAGACGTTGTGAGCATGTTTGTATAAATCAATAATTTAAACACATTAAAAAAAATAAAAATTACCTTGAATGTAATACCCATCTCTTAAACCACCAAATTTTTCCTGTCCTGCGGTGTCCCAAACATTAAAACAGATTGGGCCGCGCGTAGTGTGAAACTGTAACGGGTGCACTTCTACACCAAGCGTGGCTACATATTTCTTTTCAAACTCGCCAGTCAAATGTCGCTTGACAAAAGTGGTCTTTCCTGTACCACCGTCTCCTACCAAAACTAATTTAAATGTTGGTATCTCAGCTACAGACATGATTGAAGAAATTTCTCAGCAACTTTTCCCAATCAGCACTCGACGACGAATATAATTGAACTACAGTAATACTACAAAAGCAATATAAGTTATTCAGGCATTCATGATAAGTTAATAGATGATTCATGTTTAGTTTGTAACAATAAATTGGACACAATTGTAAGATAGTGTTATCAACAGAGGAACAACAACACTGAAACTTTCTGCTAATTTTGATAATTGTTAATTAACAATATTTTGGGTCGAATTGACTATTTGATTAGCTGAATAAATTTAAATTATACGAATAAATTGTTTTAAAATAAACTGTTTCGAAATATGTTAAAGATATAAAAATTTTAAAAACTGAAGTCATTGAAAACAATAATTGCACATTAGAAATCTGGATTTCGAACATGAAACGTACTGTGTAATAAAAGGGAAACATGACGATTATTATTATTATTGTTAATGTAACTGTAAGTTATTTGCTTTATGATTTCAAATTATTTATCATTTGTGGATAATTAATGAGAAATAATATTTAAATTCGCTTGTTCAATTCTACAACGTTTTCTATTTGATCATCCACAATGAATCAAATGGCAAATGAGAAATAATTTTACTGTAAATGAACCTACTTTTTGTTTTACATTTCTTGAACCACAATACTCTTAATTGAAAGAACCTTGTGCTAATAATTCATTTTGTCGTTAGCGACTATTGGAGAACACTGCTCGTCAGAAATTTGCTACTTTATTGATTTAACTTGGTCATGTCATCTGCAAACAACACAAAAGAGGTATTCATTCTAACGATCTCCAAATTCATTATTCTTATTCTTCTGTTGGTCATTTTCAGCATGTTTCACCGTCAAATAAAGACAACGTTGAAAACGGTAAACAAACATCCAAGCATGGTGGTGATGCAGCACCTATGGAGCAAGATGCAGCGACGGCGATTGATAATTGCGACGAGCCATTGCTGCGCAGCAATCCGAAACGTTTCGTCCTACTACCTTTGGAATATCCGGACATCTGGGCAATGTACAAAAAAGCCGAAGCATCTTTTTGGACAGTGGAAGAGGTTTGAGCTGAGTTGGTTTGATTTGCAGAGAATGTTGCATTGATTATTATTATCAATTTTTGCCAGGTTGATCTGCGCAAAGACCCCAACGACTGGGCAAAGTTGAACAAAGACGAAAAACACTTTATTAGTCATGTGTTGGCTTTTTTCGCCGCTTCGGATGGAATAGTTTTTGAAAATCTGGTACACCAATTTGACACTTGACAAACAAAATAGTACCAACAATAAAACTATGCACAATCATTTTCAATATTTTTCTAGGTGGAACGATTTTCTCAAGAAATTCAAGTGACCGAAGCACGTTTCTTCTATGGCTTCCAAATTGCTATAGAAAATGTCCATTCCGAAATGTACAGCTTGTTGATTGACACCTACATCCGTGATCCGGTGGAGCGTGATTTTCTGTTCAACGCAATTGAAACGATTCCGTGTGTGAAGAAAAAAGCAGATTGGGCTTTGCGTTGGATCGGTGACCGCCAATCACCATTTTCCGAACGTTTGGTTGCGTTCGCAGCTGTTGAAGGTATTTTCTTTTCCGGCAGCTTCGCGTCAATTTTCTGGTTGAAAAAGCGAGGCCTGATGCCCGGTTTGACCTTCAGCAACGAGTTGATCTCTCGTGACGAGGTCTGTGGGTGAAAATTTTCAAATTCTACAGTACTTTGTGAAAAGTAGGTTTTATTTCTATTGTAGGGATTGCACTGCGATTTCGCTTGTTTGCTTTATTCGCATTTGAAGAACAAACCATCCGAAGATCGTGTGCGTCAAATTATCACCGAAGCGGTCAGCATTGAGCAAGAATTTCTGACCGACGCGTTGCCAGTACGTTTGATTGGCATGAACTGTGTTCTGATGTCTCAGTACATTGAATACGTTGCTGATCGTCTTCTGGTTGAGCTGGGCTGTTCCAAAGTATTTGTTGTTTGCAATTTTTCTTCTCCTATGAAAGCAATTGTCCTTCTTCATTCAGGTTTACAACAGTGAAAATCCGTTCGACTTTATGGAGATGATCTCGCTTGAAGGTAAAACGAACTTCTTCGAAAAACGCGTCGGCGAATACCAGAAAGCGGGAGTGATGGCCGATCGTAGTCAACAAGTATTCACGTTGGATGCGGAATTTTGAAGTCGTAGAAAATTTTGGCAAATGGTCCTCTCTTTCTTTCAAAATGCTAATTCATTCGTTTTCGGTGATTTTCAATAATTTCGTGGGGTATTTTTTTAATATAAAAAGAAAATTATCAAATTATTAGTCTGGAAATTGGTGAAAAAATAAATATATAATTTTACACTTTGACGTTTCGAATTTCTTTTCGGTCAAATTTGCATGACTAAGCGGCGGCGGCAGTAGTACTTTTCTTGTTGGTTGTGTCTTGGTATCACTTTGATGATCACACAAAAATGAATTAAAATAAAATAAAATAAAACGAAGCAGCATGAGTAGCAAATTTAATAGCATGGTTGAACAGTTGAGTGATCAAATTTCATTCATTTAAATGAATAATAATGACAATGTATACAAAAATTCAATTCAATTCAATTTCAATGACAAGCGAACAAGAGAGAGAGAGAGAGAGACTGTGTGTGAGAGAACAAATAACGCGGGCAAAGAAAAGAAAAAACACGTACCACAGCTGCTTTGAAAACACAACTACTAATTAATTAATTAATTAATTATTCACTTTTTATTTTTCAACAGTTTGTACGCTTTTTTTTTAAATATAGCTTTGGCACAGCATTTTATTTCGTCGTCGTCAGCGAACCGCCTTTTTTTTTCTTCAACAAAAAAACCAAGGAATGAACGAACGCGTCAGATAGAAAAACGGCGGATGGAAAGCAAAAAAAAGGAAAAGAATAAATAAATAAATAAATAAATAAATGCATAATTAATTAATTAATTAATTGAACAACCGTTTTTTCAAGAAAAATGTTAATCACAGCCGACAGACAAATGACAACGATGATGATGATGATGGATGTGAAAAAAAACAAATAAATAAATAAATAACGGTCAATGATAATGAATTACGAATGAAAAATTATAATTTTAAAAAATGAAAAAAAAACAGTAAAGCTTAACCAGAAGAAGAAGAAGAAGAAAAATATCGAACATGCTTCTATCTTCTATGTTCTCTTGTGTATAATAATATAATATATCATATCTTCTGTGTTATTTTGTATAATTTTCTCAGAACAGCAAAAACACTGTTGTTGTCACAGTTGCAAATGGACGGAATTGAAAAAAAGTGAAAGAGAAAAATGAAATAAATAAATAAATAAGCTACAACCGGCTTGTAGAAAACAATAACAACAACAACAAAACAACAATAACGACACAAGCAGCGAAATCACCGTTGCTTCAGCTATTGGTTTGTTTGTTTGTTTGTTTGTTTACTTGGGTTTGTTTGTTTGTTTGTTGATTGCTTTTTTCACCGACGACCTATCACCGACGAAAGTTTCCCCAAGTTCAGCTCTTGATGAATCGTTCAATGCCACAGGCTAAAGCGATTGTCAGAGCAGTAAAAGCGAACAAAATTACAAATGCACACTGTGCATCGGTAAGCTTCGCTGAAAACTGTCCAAACACAGTTCTCGCTCTGGCGCTTTCCACTACAGTCTCCGTTGTCTGGACAACACTAAATCGAAAAACAAACAAAAACATAAACAAATAAACAAAACAAATAATTTTTATAATCTGCACCGCTTTTTCACAGGAACCGCAAGAGTTGTAAAAGTGACCGACGCTGCCGGTCCAGGCACTTCAACCCCGTCAACGTTGCAAATGCGAATTGGAATTATTTTCACTTGATACTGCATTCCGGGAATCAAATTGCTAAATTTATGACTGTTGGTCGGGAACGGGTAAACCTGAAATGCAAAATTCAAATACATAAACAAGCCATTTTATAAAACAAACAACAATTACCACTTTCACTTCTGGTACAGCTGGCAAACGAGCAACGGGATTCAAGGATACTTGGTAAGCCAGCTTGTCACCGTCGGCAAAATTCGGTCTACATGCAGGCCAATCGACAGTCGCACCAGTTTCACCGACTTCCGTCACACGAACCTGATCTACAAACAAACAAACAAACCATATAACCCTCCTTCCCTAGAATATAGGCTCTTCCATCTACTCCAACTGAGTAGTGCCACTTACTTTTGAAAGGGGGCGGAGCCATTCGGAGAGTTTTAAAGTGAAACGGCTCGGACCAGGGACCAGCACCGCCAACGCGACTGACACTCCTTGCACGGAACTTGTACACTGTACACTCGGTCAAGCGTGTGACTTTGCAATTGGCCGACGAGCCTTCGTATACCGGTGAAAAGGTTCCATTTTTGTTTTCAATTTCCAAATTGTACACAACCGTATCGTTGGCCAAATTGACCAAGTCAGAAGTGCCGGACCTACGGTCGGTCCAGCGAAGCTTCAGCTGGTTGTACGTGGCGCTGGCCAATTCCACATACGGAGGAAGCGGTGGCGGTGACAACGTGACCACACGTACAGCCGGTGAGTAGGAGCTAGGTCCGCATTCGTTGAAAGCTTGAACTCGAACCCTGCATGTGAAACGAGAAAAGAAAACAATTAAACAACACAATATGATCACAACACACATCAGTTGAAATGATTTTATGTTAATTATTAATTTTCAAATAATTCTCATATCCGACTTGTTTGTCAAACAACTGTGCAACGTTTTCTCCGAGGAGAAGATTGCCAAGAATGAAAACAAACAAGCAACAAACACTATTTTCAAGCATCACATAATCGAGTCATGGTCGAGATAATACAAAAATTAAAGTAAAAATATTGCTTTCCAATGAATAATAATAATAATAATAATTTAATGTTGAAAATTTAAACAAATGTTGCAAAAATTACCTGTAAGCTGTTTCTGGCAACAGCGATCCCACGGTGTGGTAGAACGAATCGGCAGGCAATAGGACAGGAATCATCAGGCCAGACGGGGCTGGAGCAATTTCCAAATTGAAACCGAGCACCGGTCGTCCGTGGCAATTTGGCATTTCCCACGTTATGGCGATCTGAAGTTGAAAATACATTAAACCAAAACAGATAGTTTAAATACAACAAATGCTTTGAAGCGCCGGTGGTATTTCACCTCAGAGACGGACAAAGCTTCGGCGGTGACGTTGGACGGATAATCCGGAGGACCTGGCTTGGTTCGAATCAATACCTGGGCAGAGGGTGCGGATGCACCGACAGCATTCACAGCCTAAAGAAACGAGGAAATTTGAATGAATGAATACCAAAAATTAATAATAATATAAGATCAATTAAAAAAAAAAAATATATATATATATATACCTGCACGCAGAACGAGTATTCAGTGTCCGCTTCCAACGAGCGCACCTCGTAGTTGAGGACGTTGCCGCAAGAGATGGATTGAAATGCGGTAAATTCGGAAGATGTCTCATCGCTGCACGTTCTCACACGGCGACCGTCTTCATCGTGTGAACTGCTGCTCAACCAACTTCGGGTAGATTCAGAAGAACGACGCCTGGAATTCGCCTGCTTTGACGATGATGAAGCTGAAGCTGCGACCGGCATTTCTCTGCAATTCAAAACGATAATTTAATTAATTGATTAATTATCTGGAATGTTTCGTTCAGATTTGCAAAAGAAATACATACCCCGACAACGACGTTTGACGAGCACAGTGAAGTCGATATTGTATCACTGGAGAACCGTTGTTCGAATTCGGAGCTTGCCAAGCTAGACTGACCGAATCTGAGGTGCAACGTTCCAGACGAAGCTGCTGAGGTGGTTCGGGAGAAGCGAGCGCCGTCTGGCAGATTAAAGCGTCCGACCAGGGTCCGTGGCCGGCGCTGTTGCAAGCACGAACACGCAACTGGTAATGACGACCGGGAGACAGTGCCTGCACTGTGTACTCGGTTTTCGCCCCGACATAGATCAGCTTCGGCTGAACCGCTTCAACATCCTGGTGCTGCTTTTGCTGTTCATGATCATTCGGCTTGTTCAAAACCAACTCGAGCTCGTAGTCAACAACGCAACCGCCGCCACTGCTGCTGCTGCTGCTTCCGTCCGCTCCGTTGCTGTTCGTGGTGGTCTTATCCACCACATTGCACGCTGCTGACCATTTCAAGTGGATACTGGTCGCTTTCGGTTTGCCGACCACAAACGGTGCTCGCATCTGACCCGGAGCAACTGGCAAAGTGTTGAACAGCAATTCATCAGAAAACTACACAGTTATAAGAATAAGAATAATTATTATTATTAAATGAAATTCACATATTAAAAGCAACAACAACAACTTACCAAACTACTGTCTCCAGTCTTTGAGATGTACTTCACACGACAACTGTACGTTAAACCCGGTTGCAAGTTGGTCAACAAGCATTGGCGCTCAGGACCCGTATAAGCAACGTACCATTGTTGTTGTTGTTGGTGGTGCTGTTTCTGCGCCTTGTCGGTCTCCAATTGACCGCAACGGCGCCACTCGACCGTGTACTCCACCGCACCAAGTTCCCCCTCAGGCAGTTGCCACGTAACACGCGCTTCACTGGTACTGGGCATACCGAGCAACGTCGGCGCCTGCAAGCGCAAAGGACGCACCGGCAACGTACTGTAGACCACCTCGTTCGAAAGAGGACTCTGACCATCTTCATTAAGCACGCAAATACGCAGTCGATATTCAGTGCTGCGTTTCAAGTTCGTCAGCGTATACCGGCTGTCTGATGTGGTCCAGACGCGCTGAAATCCCGCATCCTAAACCCAGCAAGCATTATTGGAAAGCAAATTTGCGAGTACAAATTGCGTACCGTTTCTGCATCAGTGACGTAGAGTTCAATTTGATCGGTGTCTTTTTTCGCCCAAGTCAACTTCAGGCTGTTTTTGGTCGCTTCAAGCAACGCAGGCGGGTCAGGCTTTGCCGGCGGTATGCCACAAGTGGTTGTTGTGCACAGATCGCTGTAATCGCTGAAATGAAATTAAAAAAAATATGTATATATATATATATATAAGGGAACAATTTCCACAACAATATATTGAAAATGTTCTCTTTTTTTATTTTACTACCTAATGCCGTGGTAATTAGCAGCCGCCAAGCGAAACGAATATGCAGAAGAAGGGTTCAGCCTGCCAATGCGAGCTTGTTTTGCCGGTCCAGTGTACACTTCTTGAAACTGACCGTCACCGTCGTCCATTTCCAAATGATAGCTGGTAATTTTGGAGCCGTTGTCAATTGGAGAAGTCCATCGTAGCGTGATTGCGGTTCGAGCTCGGTGCAATACCCGCGGTGGTAGTGGCTTTTCAGGATGGGTTGGTTTAGTTCTGAAACTGATCGGCTCTGTCATCTCGCCATGCAATCCTCGCTCTTCCAGTATCGCTTTCAATCTTAAATAAATTTCATTCATACACCCCAGTGACAATCAATAATGACAATATTCATACCTGAGAAAATATTCCGTTCCTGGTTTCAGGCCAAAAAGCCACTGTTCCGTTTGACCGCCGCAACAACGACTAGTCCACGAGCATTTTCCATCGTGTCGCTTTTCCCAAAGCAACACTTCAAAAGTGAACTCGGATGCGTCGATTTGAGGAAACGGACCACCGCTGGCCGCAGCTTCGGAACAATCCAGACATTGCCAACGAACCAACGCTTCACGTACTCCAACTTCGCAGACTTCGGGTGGTTGAATTTTTGACAACATTTCGACAATTTTCGTCATCTCTTCATCTTCCATACACACAGTAGGATCTTCAATCGGTTCCAGAAAATAATATTCCGGCTCGTCGTGTCGGTACCCTTTTTTTAGTTGAAAAGAAACAAACATACAACATACAATATACAACAACACATACACACAGTGTGCTATACAAACAAAGTGTGGTACACACTGGATGTAGAAGAAACAAAGGTGGTGTAAAATTGAATTGCAAACAAATTTCTTACCAGGATAAAAGTCGTGATATTGGGCTGAATGAAAAGGCTGATTATAACGTCTTCGGTCCATACGATGATGCATTCGATTTTTCGAGCCTCGTTCTGCTGAACCGTGACGATACAATTCTAAATACATAAATAAATAAATAAATAAATATGCAGCAAAGAGAAAAAGAAAGAGAAAAAATCATAAATTACTATCTCCGGGCATAGTAGACAGTGAACAGGCAGGATAAATATCACCGTGTATTGGATAAAACGCCGCCGAGCTGGCCGCAGAATTACCATCCATTCTCACCGGTCCAGCGGGTAAGCGAACTGTCGATCCAGTTCCATTGGCACCGAAGGGGATGTACTGCATGCCACCGCTGGCAGGGGGACCAGAAACTACATGGCGAGAAGATGCAGCACCCAAGCAAGGATACGGATGTCCAGCCGGCATCGGCGGATGTGGATTTTGCGGCGAAAGGATCACGTGACGCAAGGCACCATTCTCGTCAACAATTTGTTGAACCAAGTGACCCGGTGGAACATTCATCGGAAGCGGCAACGGTGGATTCTGATCACTAACCATACGTACCGTTGCCGGCCCTAAAAATAGTTCAACAAATAATAATACAACGCATCCCTGATGTTTCTTGCTTTCTCAACAGAATTATGCAAAAATGAATTTTTGCATTAACTTGCATCTCAAATAAAATTGATTTAAACTAGCATGCAAAACCCAATAGCCATTATAAACATAAATCTGGAGCAATAACAAATGAAAAAAGATAGTTGAAAATGAATAATAAAAATACAGCAAGTTGAAATAAAATACAACAATCATAAATCATCTTAAGAGAAAGAGCAATAATTTTTGCATTCAATAACAGCTCAAGCTTAGCTATATATATATCTACATGAATACGTACTTAGAATAAATGAAAATTTTCCACCTATTCCAAAGTGTTGAAAAGATGCATAGAAACAAAAGCCAAATATTTTCATAAAAAGTGATAAATGTATTGTACAATATTAAGAAACGATCAGTTGAAATGTCGTCGTTCATGCTTTTCATTGCGCAGTGGTTGCAATTTAAATAAAAGGGAAATAATTACTCGTAAAAGAGGAAGCAGAAATAAGCAATCATCATCTATCACATAATCCAGTTTGGTCATCATTTGCCCAACAATGAATAATTGTGAATGAATGAACATGTCAACTGTTGCTTTCACAAACAGTGCATCTCAGTGGTTACTAAAAATTATTAATCACCCCTTAATGAATGAAGCTGAAATAAATTTCTCTCAACGTGACATCGAAAAGTGTATAAAATGAACGAACGTGTGTGTGTTCATTGCAGTGAAAAAAAAAGCAAATTCTCAGAACAATTGATTTTTCTTCCAAATACAAAACTCAATATTCACTGTTACTGAATGTGCAGAAAAAGAACCCTCAAACTTGTCCAAACATTTACAAATCAGAGTAATTAATGTTAGCCAAATATATATACATGTATAATATAATCTGCCACAGAAAAGTTTAAATCAACTGCAAAATATTCACATATCACACATCTCTTCTTTGCTTGAGCATTTGCGAGACGAATGTGTGAATGCAGTTTAAAAGTAAAAAAAAAAGAAAGAAATCAAAATTGCAATACCTATACCTTCTCCAATGACAAAAAAAATACTTTACGCAATCAAGGCTCATCACCAACAATCAATCACCTTGATTCAATCTAGTGAAGAGAGATACTGCGCTTGAATAGCAAAAAAAGAAACAAAAAACAAATAGCAGTGCACAGCAAACTTTTCTCAGAGATGGGTGAGCTCCAGAAGGCAATTTAAAAAATTTCCCCCTCAATTTATTTAACGCTTTGTTGCAAAATGTTGAAGTTTCAAGAACAGAAAAACTAAGAATATAAAAAAACAATATTTTAAACCTTTTTCTAAAAAAAATATCCTGCAATGCAGAAGTTGCAGAAGCAAAAATACGTGCAGAAGTTTTCGTTTCCGTTGAAATAAAAAAAAAATCTACACTCACCAGGTATATGTTGAACTTCGTTACCAAGACGAAGGGACAACGTCTGGCCTGGATTGACGTGCACGTAGATAGGATTCGGACCAACCGGTGTGAAACTTTTGTTCAACAACGCAGTTGTACTTGTCACGGCAGCAACTGATGCCGTGGTTCCATTGTTGTTGCTGTTGCTCATGTCATCGTTGTTGCTTACTGTAGTTGTAGTGGCGTCGTTGACACTGCTTCTGCTGCTGCTGCAGATACTGGCACCATCACCATTGTCGGGTGTTTTGTTTTTCACGACATCCGTAGCAACTGTAAATGCCGGTGTTGCAGTCAAAGTGGAGTCGTCAGCGCAAGCCGACAAGCTAACCGTGGAACTTTGCAATGGCTCATCTCCATGCTTGCTGTTGTTCTTGTCCTCTTCCGACGAAATGACAACTCCTCCGTTTTCTTCTTCCCCTTCGTCGGACAAATGCTGCTGCTGCTGCGGCAAAGGTTCGTAGTCAGTGAATTGTGAATCCGCTGCTGCTGGATCATCTGTGAGACAATTTGTCAACTGTTCACTGGTGTCGTCAGTTTTGGAAGAATTCTGAGACGTGGACAAACTACAAGCTGCAACACCACTGTCGACAGTGTCGACCGTATCGTTACACCGTTGATTACCGCTGTCATCGGTAGTTGTAATTGTTGAGCCTGAAACCGGTGAACATGGAAATTCATTGCCGTTAATACCGTTCTCCTCGTCAGCATTATCATTGCTGTCGTTGGTGTTAATGCTGCTGGGCAGGTTATTCGGTACTAGATCTACATTATTGCCGTTGGCACCAGTATCGTTCAACAACACGTAAGAGTCAAAATTTGGCGGAGCTGGTATGCTTGAATCGATCATCACCGGTGAACTGCTTTGATTGGAACAAGAAAAATAACTTCCGGCAACCTGAGATGGATGATGATGATGATGCTGCTGCTCAGCAATTGACAAGCCCATCGCAGGCGCCGGTGCCGCAGCAGTCAGCGGCGCGGCCGTGAGCAACAGTTCTTCGTCAGCCAACGCGGGTACGACGTGGTGGTTCACGTCCACCGCACTGGCGAACGGCAACGGGCCAGTCGCCGCCGCCGCCGCCGCTACCATGCCACCATCACAGCCATAAGCAACGTCGATGCACTTGGCGGTTTGCTGAGGGTAAAACTGCTGCTGTTGGTGCAGGTGATGATGGTGGTGGTGGTGGTGGTGGTGCGGGAGCGGGAGCGGGTGGTGATGATTCAGAAAAGATGATGCCCACGACGGTACCAGGTTAAAGCAGTAAGCAGGATCCGGCGGCTTCATGCCGGGCATGAACAATAGCTGGGGCTGCGCAGGCTCGACGGCAGCAATCCACCGCGAACCAATCGCGTCACCGTCACCGCCGTCCGTATCAGTAGAGGTGGCCAGAGAAGCCGGCTCATCTCCCGGCGGCTCAGACAAGTCCTCTTCCCCATTCATCAAGGTGCCGTTAAGCAAAGATGACGACATGACCGTTGTGACTATTGCTACTGATTTGCAGCTCTGCACTTGGTGTCGACGGCGAATCCCTGGCGGCACCAAACAGCATTACCAAGGAAATGACAAGCATTCACCGAAAGCACTGTGTTGTTCAACGAGTGTTGGCGAATTTTCCAAATAATAAATACTAACTGCCTTGTCCGCTGTTGCTAGTGCGATTCCACTGCTTCTTCTTCTACTTATTCTTGCTGCTATTTGCTTCTTATTCTCCTGCAGCTTGCTGCTGCTACTGCTGCTGCTGTTGCTATTGCTGCTGCTGCTGCTGCTGTTGCTGCTTCTGAAACAGGCACAAAACGACCACGTGAACAACAATCAACAATTCATCGTTGGTGAAATAAATAAAAATATAAAAAAAAAAAAGAAAGAAAGAAGTGAAAAAGAAAAAAAAAGAAGAAGAAGCATCTCAAGCACAGATTAATCAAACTCGACTCGACTTGTAAATTCAACCAACGCACGCGGAAACAACGCAAATATATATATATTGTGTAATATATAATTTTTCTGACAAAGAGCTGAATAAATGATAACAATTGCAAAAAAAATGCATGCATTGTACAGATGATCACACACATACGGACACACAAGAACATACAGTATGCACAATAATGCGTTGCATGAATATCATCTATATGCGTGCAATTGCGCAACAGCTGCAGCAAAATTTTCAACTGTGCCAAATGATGAAATGACCGCCTGAGCAATCCAGCACGCTGGTTTGATTATTAATAATATTCACGTTACATACTATGACTACTACTGCTATTACAACAACAACAACAACAACAACAACAACAGCAACTGCATGCTGCTGCTGCTATCTGTATTCTGCAATGCAATGTCAGAAAACGAGCCACAGAGACGGGAAAACAAATACTTGACCTCTTTCACGGACAGTCAACGAGGTGAACAAATCATCATCATGTGAAAACAACATGCAGCAGCCTACCTAACTGACACACATACAATGCATACATACGTACGTAGGTACGTATATATATATATATATATATATATATATATATATATGTATGTATATGTGAATTCAAATAGAGAAAATTCAAACGTTTGAATAAACAAACATTTGAAAAAAAATAAAGCAACAATACCAACATAACGTAACAGATAACAACTACAGCCTCACACTGTAAAATAAATAAATCATTAAATGAAATCACAAATCCAAACAGAATTACAATCTGTGTTGAATTTGACAATCAATTTTTTTTTAATTTTTGTAAATGCGAACAACAACTAAGCCCATGCGTGGTCATGGAAATTGGAAATTTTCAAAACGAAAAAAAGCCATCAGCCAGTGGCATCCAGAAATTGTAAGAAGCAGGCAGGCAGGCAGGCAAGCATGTTAACACAATATGCCGGATGTTAATCTGTAGAAAGTCAACGGAAATTACCAAAAAAAAAAAACGAACACACAAGCAAGAATGACAACAAGTATACGGACAAGAAATTTCTCAAAAAAAACAGCAATGATGACGTGGAATAAAAATTGAACCGAAACTAAAATATCAGAGAAGCGAGAATAGAACCGAAACGTGGTGGAAATAAATAAAAAAAGGGAAAATCAATTTTCCACAGCTCGTCTCTTTGTACGATTCATGAAAATCCATGCTCCGTCGAATGCATCATTGAATTATTATTTTTTGCCATCAAAAAAAAATATGAATACAAAAAACGTTGAAAACGCAAATAAATAAACACAATCTCATTGCAGCCGGTTGAAGAAGAACAATGAAAAGACAAAAAGCACAGAGTTGGAGAAGAAAGCGAAGCTGATGAACCAGATAAAGCTTGTTACTTGATTTTGAAGAGATCAATTTGTGAAAGGAAAAAGTCCCAGAAAAGAAGAATTTGGAAAAGTAATGTCGCGTGCAGAAAATACAAGCAACAAAGAATCACCGAGCATATTGATAATGATGATGATGATGATGATCGACAATGACGAACTGCGTAACACCAGAACACCTACACCCAATTGTGCAGTACAATGTCGACAGTACATTATGCAAAGCATAAGCAAATAAATAGCTGCGTCAACGGCCATTACAACAACACACAGAGGTGATGAAATGAAAAACGAACATTGAAAAGTTTTCCACTAACATAAGAATTTTAAAAATATAAAACAAACTACAAGTATAAATATAAATATGTTAATTAATTAGCACAAGATATAAAAACCATTTACAAAGTAGCCGATATTGAAAAAAAAAGAGAATAATCGCATCGTTTGAAACTATCATATTCAAAATTACATATTTTAAAGTTAATTATGCTTAAAATGACAACAGGAAATGATCGAATCGGTAAGTGAGCTTTGGAAAATAAAATTGACAGTTAACGAGCTAATAATATTAGCATTATTATCATAATTACGGGCAAAAAAAAACAAACAAACAGCAGAATAACAACGTACTCCACAATCGATAAAAGTACAAAATGAAATAAATCTTTCCGTTCAATTGGAATCAATCAAAAAATTATTACCACACTGCCACTGACTGCTCTATTTGGCTTTGATATTATTTGCTTACAAGGTTGGTTGGCTGTTCGGCGTTAACTTTGCATCTTCATTAATCAATCGATTTAACGTTAACGGCAAAAATGGAGACCAAAAATAGGCACTGTTGGAAATTTATATAACCAACAGACGACAATAATGCTTCTCAAAGTTTTGAACAACAAATAAAACATTAAAATACGATACAGTATCATTTCAGTCACTTTTTATACCGCAAACCAACATAAGCATTCTGTGTGTGTGTGTGTGGAGCAAAATGAACACGACAAAATAAAATAAATTACCAAACTTTGTGCGTGTGTGCATAAAATTGAAATAACGACAATTTCAATTAAAACAAAATGCACAATCAAACGGACAACTGACTATCAAGTGGTGTGCTTGAAATGAACACACGGCCGGTGACGATTGGTGCAATTTGATATGCCGGAGCGGGTAATCGAAATCAAAATTGTCAGGGCAGAAAAAATTAAAAATAGACGACCGTCGAGCAAGATGTTTCAGCAATTTTCCAAAAATGGATGCAACAACAACAACCAAGATGCAGCAGCATTCAGAATTGTATATAGAAAATTGCACTTTGCGTAGGATGAAGGAAGGGGGGTTAAACCAGGTGTAGGGAGAAATGGCAAAAGCAAAGCCAATCCCACACTTTTGCCAGTCATCAAGTCGACTGATTATGTCAACTTTTGTACGATGATAAAGTGAACATTATTTGAACAAACTTCGCAGAACTGCGATAACCGAATTCACCATTTAGAACAATACTGATTTACAGCACACCTTTCAAACTTCATTATCACATTTAGAGAATCATTTACAGTAATAGTAGTTATGACAAAAACGAAAACAAGTTGTATATCGAACGAAAGCGAACAAATTTGGACAATGAGATAAACAAATGAAAACAATCCTACAACTGGGTGTAATATTAAAGTCAACTAAGACGATTTATTGATTGGTTTGGTGTAGAAAAAAAAACACATCGCATTGCCCAGCTCTCTGATGCATGACACTTACCGCATGTTCACTACACCGATCACTTTTGTCCATTTACAAGTATGAAAATCACAGAAAAACACAACACATCTTAAAATTAAAGTATGAAATATAAAAAGAAAAAACTGTCATGCGTGAAATAACGATTAGCGCTGTTGAAAAAATCAGCACGATTTGAAAGGTGCACACTTATTCATGACACATAATATAATAATAGTTCTATTAATGAAATAAATTTTCAAAAAAAAAACCGCACACATGTGCAATAATAGAAGACACGTTTCATGACCAGCTTAAAGCTTACACAGTAGTTGAAATAGCTATTGTTTTGTCAAAGCTGACAATTTTACTCGACAAACTGGCATCAAAACTTTGAACATTTCCTCTGAATAAAATGCCCACGCATACAGGCACAACCATATCAATCAATCGATCAATTCAAATGTGAAATGCTGCTAAAGTTGAAAATGTGAACAAAAAAAAAAACAATAGACAAAAAGGAATTTCTAATCCCACTGATGCATGCATGTGGAGAATATCAATTTATAACTTTCTCGAAGAAATATCCCAATTTTAAAATCTAAACTTTCCCAACAATGCGCACAAATAAGAATATTTTGCGTTGATCTATTTGAAAATTACAAATCCAATACATGCCTTTCTTGGTGAGATAATCCTTTCCCGTCAGCTTTATAACAAACATATGCAACACACGTTATAAAAAATCACATGCTTTATAAATGAAATAAAACAACATGCTTCTCATTTCTATTCTCTTCTAAATTTTAAATGCTTTCGATCCTTTTTACAATGCTGGATTACTTTTATTATAATTCTAATTCAAATTGCATATCCCATCAGAACACTGAAGCATGCTGAAATGTAATCAAATTATTAAAAGCGTTAAATTCAAAAGCTAAAATAAAACTTCATTTATTCTTCCTGAACTTTTTAAAATAATAGATCACATATATATATTTATTTATTTATTTAAGTTTGAGGAGAAATTCTACTCAACCGATTAACGTTTATTCATCAAATCAACGTAATTATTTAAAGATTAAAGCTTGAAAACAGTTTCACAACGCCGATTGTGACGGCAAAGCTTTGTGAGAAACGGTTTGCATTCAAAAATCAATGCCACACTCCGCACCACGCAGACACACGAAGACAGACACATCCACAGATGACATAAATACATTACATGCATACAATTACAAAAGCACATACACGCTCTCACACACCCACGCACATTAATTATACATATAATGAGAAAATAACCAATGAATCAAGGGATAAAAATAAAAATAAAAAAAAACAATTAATAATAACATGAAACAAAATATTGACAAGAATTTTACAAAGAAATTAATGTAAAAATAATACACTTTGTAAAAAATGTAAAATAAATGTATCAAAATGGACAACAAACAATGAGAATTACGTTGGCTGGAAAAGCAAGCAACTGACATCTCACTACGTAAAGCGACAACAATCAAGTGGCAACGCTTGATATGGTAATAACTGTCAACAAGATAGATATTTACACTTACTTACTTACTTGCTTGCTTGTTTGTTTATTACTGTAAACAGTAGATGTGAAAAGATGAGAACATCGATTATTATTGGATAAATAAAAATAAACAATACAACAATCCCACCTATCACAATGCAGCAGATAATAATTAAGAAAATATGAATAAACAAATAAAATACAACAATTACTGTTGTTGTTGTTGTTGTTGTTGGATAGATATTGTTGACGTACAGTGCAATATGCGAATGTTGAACAGACCGATTACAACAAAGCAAAGCTTTCTGCATCCGTTGGTCATTATAATTGGCAAATTTTCCGATCATCAAAGAGAAAAGCAGCTTCTCACACGTCCAACTAAGAGTCGTGTAATCTTTCCGACGTGACGTCAGTGAATCATCGATCCGTTCTGATAGGCGCAATTACAACAAAACTGGACGGTGCAAAGCAGCAAAACGAAACAAAAAAATCCCTTTTGACACCGATCTACGTCAGTATGTCTGTCAGTCAGTCAGTGAATAGTAAAATGTCCATACGTGGGTGTGTTTGAAGCTCACAAGCTGCGTGCTGTGAATGAAGTGAGCGCGTACTTATTCACAATCTCTCCCCCTCCTCTTTGTGCCTACCTCACTACCCCGATGTTTCTATAAATAAATAAATAAATAAATAAAATTTATATTTATTTACTAATCTATAAACCCACCTGCGCAAAAGTAAATCACTACCTACAACAACAACAACAACAACGACAACAACAAACAAGCAAATTGTACTTTCCAATTCAACAATCACTTTTCATACATACACTGTGTGCTGCATGGACATTTTTCTGTTGCATTTGAAAGTTGAAAAATTTATCATACATACAAATAATAAAAATAATCATCATAATAAATATACAGTGCTCTCAACAAAACGACCTTGTCGGTATAGTACAACTATGAAAACCAATCAAATGAACAAGCCGATCACACGGACGACTGAATCGATCTAGCTGCTATCCAGCCAGGCCAGTTAATAATTCACGGAAACGAGCAGGTTATCAAATCGACCGGTAGGCAAACAAATCGTCGTCATTCGTTGAACATTTCACCAAACTTGAACCCCCTCCAATTCCATCTAGTGCAACTCTCACATCAAGCATCTGAACTACAATACTCTTATTACTGAAGCAATTTGAACTATCGTTGCAGTTGGAAATAGAAAAATATATATATATATATATACGTGCGCATCACTGGCCTCTGCGTTACCATACTACCAAACATATACCGACCTCTGTGTGTGTGTGTGTGTAGGTGTGTGCGTCTGTTGTCTTATGCAACAATAGAGATTATCAGTAGGAGAATAGCAACCCAAGTTTCCTAGTGAACGTCAAGCACCTCAGCAGCTGAATCACGTGACGGTCAGTTGCACAATCGTCAATGCTTGTTTGTACGAAACTGCACTTGCTTATCACAGTTTTTTTCCTTTCTCTTTATTACCAATAATAGATATTGAATTAAATCAAAAAATGCTGCACCCCAACCTGTTGTTGTTGTGATAGAAGCAAACAGTGAACAACACAGACCAAGAACGAGATGCCAAAACAACAACAATGAACAAGAAGATGTCGAAAGAAGACACAAGTTCCGCTTAATAAACAGCCTAATTAACAAACGTATGCAACAAGTGAAACACTATCAAACTGATCGTATCCATTTCGAGTTCGTCAATTGTAAACAATATTCAAATTCACTTCAACACGTTCAAACTCAAAAAATTAAAATAATACACAATTATTAAAATTACACACATATATTATATACAGGGGTGAGTGTATACAAAAAAAAAGAGAGAAAAAAGACCCCATACAGAATATCGAAAATGATCAAACGGATGCATTAATTTGAAGCTGATCTGATGATGATTGCATTCCAATCGATACAACTGAATGAAATGACCATCTCATTCAACCAAAAGCATACATTGAAACGCAGCTGCTTGCTCGTCATCACCACCACCACTATCATCATCATCATTCATCAACTGACGACAAAAGAACGACAAACAAATAAAAAATATTTACACAAATAAAAAAAAAAAAAATTTTATCATCTACGTGTAAAATTCAAAAGAAAAAAAAACCATCTTCGAAAAAATCATTAATAATAAAATTAAAAAAAAAAAAGTAAAACCAAATCATCACACGTCAAAGTCATCAATATAATAAATTTGCTATTTTTTCCCACTTTATTTCTTCAAAAAAAAAAACGGATCCAGCGGATCAGCAAAATAGTTCTTGAACACATGCGGGAATTTTATTCTAAATTTATCCCAACGTCCATTCAACAGTTGAAAACAAAACATCCACATGCTCATCATCAGTTCAATCATGTACGACGATCACCAGAGGGATTTTGCGTAATAAAATGATACTACATATTCAATAAAACTAAGAAAAGAATAAATTAAAAAAGAAGAAGAAGAAGAAGAAGAATTCAATATATCCATAAATTTCATTACTTTTAAGCGTATAATAATAGCAAAAAAAAAAATTATAAAGTAAGTGACGCGCAGTATATATATATATATATACATATTAGCCGACAGCTAAGAACAACGACATCATTCTCGCCCACCTAACTCACACACCAAAAAAGTAAATTATAACGCTGAAACTGAATAATAATAACGCCCACCAGAAAATCGAAAACAAACAAACAAACAAACAAACAACAACAATCACATTCAGCACGTTTGATTAGCTATACTTTTTTTTCAAGCGAACAAAAAAAAAGTAAAATGAAAAAAATAATATTCATTGAAAAATAATAAACATGCGTAAAAATTAATGAATGTCAAATATGGAAAACAACTGCCGCTTCTCGTTGAAACGTAGAATTGAAAAAGAGCAAGCAGCTTTTGTGATAAATGGTGTGTGTGTGTGTGTATGTGTATGACGATCGCGCACAAATCGACAGCTTATAGTGTTTGCCAACAACAATTCGATATTATTAGCAACGTCTGAAGTGTCATCGATACTACAACTACAACTACTACTAGCCGGCCAATATAAATCCGCAAACGCCAACGGATAACACATATCATTTCAACTAAACATACTTGATATTGTACATTATTACTATTATTTTATACAAAACCTGAAAACATCACCAACATCCATACAGACCATGTGGTATATTATAACTGGTAGAGTGACTTTGTATGTGTGCGAGTGCGTGTGCGCGCGCTCTGCTTGTTACTGAATTGCCAGCAAGATGCCACATTACAAACAGAACGTCAATTCACAGAATCGTTTACGTAGGCAAGCTTTTCCAAACTCTCCTGCCAAATCCGGATTGCTCTTTGCCTGCTAATTGAATGCAAATTGTGTACTCACTAAACGATTGTAAACACCGACGCCGGTTAGTACTGTTTCACTGATCACAAACCCTGTCTCTTCTGATTGTCGAGCATTTTTCCAATTAACTTTACACTATCACCTTGCTATCCTTTTTACACACTCTCCATCGCGTTCTTATATATGCACAGCAAAATGTATTCTCTCTCATTAATTAATGAAACAATTTCTCATTTTCAAAAAACAAACATTATTAGCCGCTTGATGAACTTGTGCACAGAGAACACTGACAATGACATTGAATTATAGAAGAGAAAAAACACACACACACAATAAAGAAATGTTGAACAGTTTGAAATAGAATATACAAAAAGTCCATGCACATTCACCTCTCCCCCTCCCCTGGTCGTATGCATCCACCCGCCCACGCACCCAGCGGTCGGTTATGCGTAAAAGCTGTCGTACAATAACTCGATTAATTGAAAATCAATTAACCACCATCTTGCAATACCAACTGCATCGAATCAGCGCAAACGCATACATTTACAACCGTTTATTAAAAGCTGTTTCATACAAGCATGCAAGAGGTCGGTCAGCGTTGATTCGACAACGAAAAAATAGCACTATTCAAAGAGACAAAAAATAATCACATTAATATATTATTCATATGTCAGTAAATATTTTCAATCGACCAAAATTTCAAAAGAAAAAAGAAAAGAAAAAGAACCACATTCATCATCCTATTCGTAGTCAATAAACGTACGCTATAAATACAAAAAAATAAAGAGAAACAACTTAAATTTCATTTCAGACAAATTTGAAATTGAACTATCAAATTTGCATTCTTATTATTCATGAAAGACTTTTCAAAAAATAAAAATAAACACAACAAAAGAAACGCTGAACAATGATGAATGAAAAGTATTTTCAATGGAAAATTAACATAAATAAATCAGTTACGTGAATATCTTTTTCTTGCACATTGCATACTGTAAACAAGTGCCGTTTCCAACGACCAGACAACAGAAAATAGCAATGCTTAACTTAATTGACAGAGAATTAACGCCGCGTAACAACTATTGTGGACAATTCGCCTTTTCAATAATCTAATCACAATGAATGAACATTTTCACGTTTCCAATATCAGAATGTAAATGTGAAACTATTTCTTTCTGTACACTGCAGCAATGGACAAAAATACCGATTGATTACCAAATCACACTATTATTATAATTTAAAAATTAAAAAAAAAATTTTTTTACTCTTGTTCAATAAAATAAATCGACTGATAATGTGAAAAAAAATTAAAATTAATCGCACGAATTTATGCAAAATCGAGCATGTACTCTAATCAGTCACGATAATAAATAAACAAAAAGCTATTCTCGAGCAAAGAACTAAAATACCATAGAACAAACTAGAATTAATAAACTGAATTTCAAATAAACTTGCTTTTGGCAATGGAATGCACTCACAGGCAGAGGTGAAAAGAAAAGTTTCCCCTGTTCTCGTTAACACAAGGCAGAAGAACCTTTTTTGATGCAAGACAGGCACAGAAAATGGTTCGCTGCTTCAAAATAAGAAGCATAAATTTGAATATAAGCAATTTAAATGATATTCAATAGTATTGGACAAACATAGGCAGCGTGCACACCACAACAGCCGAATACCATACGAAACAATACCACTGGAATTTCCAAAAATTCATCTTTTTCTTTTCATTTCAAATAAATATGCGCACTTGATGAATAGAATATTTTTTAAAAAAAAGTAAATAAGTTGCCTGTTTGTTTTTCTTTCCAGATTTTCATATCAAAAAAAAAAATTAATCGACAAGTTTCAGAACAAGACAAGTAAGTCAATTATTGCGTGGCAATAATGATAAATAATAAGCGATGCACAAGCTGCTCAACCGACAGCTTCACCTTCCATTATGCTGCCATTGTTTATCATCGCCGCTTGCCAACACTTGCTGACAGTTCAAATCAATTCATTTTAAAAAACAACATGTACTTTATCCACACTGAAATGCATCTGATTATAGACCACACACACGCACACAGTTCAATTATACAAATATACCATATATATACGGATGTTTGTAAATGATCAAGTTATGCAAATGGTTAAAGAAAGAAAATTCAAATTTCCATTTGATTTACTGTATGCATTGAGAATAATATAAACAATGAAGAAAAAAAAACTGACTGATCAGAATTTTGTCAATCAGCATTACAACAATGACGTACGTCCATTGAACGTAAGCTAAGCTTCGAGCAACGTTCAGCGAATCCACCACATTCGGCTAGTGAAGAAGGGCAAACAAATCAACATAATGCAAACACAATTCCCCGCCCCCCCCCTCCCAACATCTATCATTTTCTATGCAAAATGCCTGTGTACGAAGGGCAGTTTTGTCTTTACCAACACCTCAGCTTGGACGGTGGGTGACGGACATACGGACTGTTAGCCCCAACTTTTGACTTTCAGGACAACTGATCGAATGCAACCAACCCCACTTATCATCCATCATCAAACGGGAGAAAAGAAGGCATGCTCGCTTTTCGACCTTAGCTTCAAAGCAGACAATATTCAAACAATGCCATAAGATAATAAATGAAGATTCTTTTGTGAACAATTTTCCACAACCAATAGATTACTTTGTGTCAATGCTGTTGCGTCAATTCGGATCATGATAGATGATTTTCATGGAAATTTTCAAAGGAACTTCAATTTATCAAACAAAAAACCCAAATGTGAACCATCAAAAAGTATTAAAAAATTGTTGCATTCAAAAAACGTTGAGGAGAGGAAAAAAAAAATCACTTCAAACATCAAAATTTCACCATTGCAAAAAAACCTTATCAACTATCTCTCATTTATCGCATTGTACACACAGCATCGACAAACAATAGCCGAGTGGTGAAAAAAAGATAACCAACTTCTTTCTTATCGTACGATAATAAAACAACACACACTGGTGACATGTCTGGCAATGTTGAACGCATGCTGTTTATCAGGTGGTGTGAGTGGGTGTTTTTTCACTTCGAACGACAAAATTATCCACCGTTTTAGCCCATCTCATCAGAACACACACCTCCTCCTCCTCCTTGTTCATCGACATACATACGCACAACAAAAATAAGTGCATAAGTGAACAGTTGATTATGCAACTTCTCACTAGAGGAAGTATGTTGAAATTTCTACAGTAACAATACAGTAATAGATCATTTTGTACCACAAGTACAAAGAATGAATTGAAATGAGTAGCGCGTCGAGGTGTGTGAACAAACGCTTTTATGTTTGGTGAAAAAAGTGTTTTAGAAATCAATACAAACACAAGCGATAATAACCACAACCAAAATGCCGCATTCGAAGATGTCGTCGATTTCAAACGACTACATTGCTACTGAACAATAAAATATACTCGACTGTATTAAATACAACGTAACAGCTGAATGACAAAATAATAATAATAATAATAATAAATTCTGAATTGAAATAATATTTTCGGCAAATTAAAATCCAAATCTGCCCTCTCCCATCTAAAGACCCCAGTCTGTAATTACCGTGATCTGTAGGTATCTATCGACTGTGCAAGCTGAGAGAACTGGTTACACGGAAGCGGCGTTACGAACGCGTGGAAAGGTTGTGGAAAAAACTGGAAAGCAAGAACGAAAAGAATTCAAGACCTCGCACTGGGCAGAAAACGTCACCAACGACTGTCTGACTGACTGCTTGTCCGAAGGTCGATGACACGAAGGATTCAACTGACAAAATACAGGCAAACGTTGAATACACAATTCTCAAAATGTTCTCCATCTCGATCTCTCCGTGTCTGCCACAAACGGTAGAACAACAAACAAACAAACAAACAAACAAATAAACAAACAAACAATCGTTTTCCATACACAATAGCCTTAATTGGAAATATGAACAAAGCCAAAAATTAACACTGACAACAACTAGCGCCTGCTTGTACTAGTGCGGTGTTTTCGCTTGGTTCGATGCGTCATCCTTCCGTGTCAACTGTGTTCAAAGTACAAGCACAAAAAAAGCTGCTTAATGGGAATTTTTGAAAAAAAAATTAAAACATATCTGCATTCTGTACGAATAAATTTTCCCTCCACATCGAACAAGTGCCAGTAAATGGAACATTTCAAATTCAATTTGGACTGGAAAGAAGAAAATATTCATAACTGACATGTTTTGTACAACAACAAGATGATAAACATTGAAGTTCAAAAATACAAGAAAATTCTTCAAGCTGGACAAAATGCAAAAGTATAAATAAAAACTAGTTGTCCAAGCTGAAGAGAAGATATTTTTCAAAGATTAAAAAAAACAGTCACCACAGAGCAACAAAACAGCATCGCTTGATAAAGTTAACAATGGTAAAATTGTACAGAAATATACAGAAAAGGAAAACAATAGAGAATGCTGCGTAGAGTATATAGAAGCGGATTGCTCACTGTCCAGCGCAGCGTTTGAGAAATACATGTCAGGAGCAAACAGAATTTTGTCCTACGATTTCTAGAGAAAATACAAACAGTACCACCGGCGCAGAACAAACTGTTGACACAATCTAACCGGTGACCGAGTTTGTAGAGCTGGCATGCAAAGACAGACGGGACGGGACGGGACAAGACGTTCCGGACGGAAAACAATATGACAGTAAGAAGAAATAGCTGAGGTCGCCAGGATAAAGAATCTCACCGCGCATTTAACAGCATTTACACACGCGCATATTTCCGGTCAATCATATGCAAGGTTAAAAGAGGCCACAATTTAAACGCAAGGTCACAACAGCAGACCTTCAAACGAAATAAGCAGCGCAATGAAACAAAATTCAACTCACACTACGCTACCTGGTCGACTACATTAACATTCACACTGGAAACAATCATACCTGATTTAATGCAGAAGAAGGGCTGATGAAAATTTTTGTTCACAATTCGCAGGCAATCTTGTGAATGATGAACAGAAAATCGGCGTTGCGAAAACTTTCCGACTTCAAATAACCAACAAAAACGAAGTCCACAATGCCCCACCAATACAACACACATCCGACAGATCGAACAAACAAATGGGGTGAAATCACGACGGCAAATAAATTACAGTACAAAATAAGAATATTCAAGTACAATACTGTATACTGTATTGCCGATTTCAAGTTGGAAAATTTTTTTTTAAATAATCGCTTACTGATACTTTTCTTTATCACACTACTATTGGAAATTATATTTTTTCTAGTTTTCTTAATTCACTACGTCATCAAAAGAGAAAAAATATTAAAAACAATTTCACTCAAACTCTATCGGAATTGTGTACAATTGTTTGACGTAGGAATAAATAAATAATTCGGGGAAAATATTTTTTTCTTTCTTTTTTGATAGCAAAATATTTGAAACCCTACAAATGAATATCAGTTTTAGAAATACTGTATTGAAAATAAAAAAACAAGATAAGCAAAATTTTACAGGAATTTGAAATAATTTGATACCGATTTCAGGAGTTTATAATTATTTTAGATTTTACATTATTTTCACATTTACAATGCATTCACTTGTATACTGTACTATAATGCAGAAAGTTATGCAAAATGCGGAATAGAACATGTATTTATTAAACCAATATGATTCACGAAACGTACACAACAGATCATCCTTTTTTCACAACAGAATAATAAACGGTTTACAATCTACACAAATGGGAAATTTAGCAAATAAAAAGATAGAAACAGCTATCTTCAAAAAAAAAAAAACAAAAATTATTATCAAAACACAATTATCTCATCGAATAACCAATCCGTGCCTCAGATTACCAATTCTATGTCATGACAAACTCCTCCTGGGACGGTAAAATACATCATTGGCACGAATCAACCCATACTCTTCAGTAACATATATGAAAAGGTTTTGCAAATTGAAACACTGGGTTTTGTACTTTATTCTATCGAAATTGAAGCATTCATAAATGTAAAATTTTCAATAACTTTCAAATAAAAGCAATGTTATAATGTTCTTTTTGAATAATCTTAAGTGCAAAAAATTGAGATGAAACATCAAGTGATGTAATAGAAATTGAGAAAAAGTATGGTTCTAATGCAGTGCGTTGAGGAATAATTTTTTCTATCAATCGTTGCAATTAAATGTACCAGTAGAAAAAAAGTGTACACGAAAGAGGGATTTTTCATTGTTGAAAAGTTTCATTGAGTAACGCACTATTCGGATACAATTAAGTTGAAAAAATATAATAAACAGTTGATTCAAAAATAAGAAAATAAGATGAATTTCAACAATATAAAATCTGTTCGATATAAGGCTAGTTTGAATAAACAGAAAAAAAGTATAAAACAGCTGCGAAATGTTGCCAAAGATACAGCAAGAAATATTCAACTATTGAAAATCAAGTAACCTTATTAATTAGGTCAATGTTTAATTCACCTTCACAGTTTTATCATCATTTTAACTTGAACCAATATTCAACTTGAACAACACAAAATCGCGCATC
Organism: Trichinella papuae; assembly: GCA_001447755.1. Taxonomy (NCBI): domain Eukaryota; kingdom Metazoa; phylum Nematoda; class Enoplea; order Trichinellida; family Trichinellidae; genus Trichinella; species Trichinella papuae. Next base: position 124,875 of record JYDO01000091.1, read on the forward strand.
AAAATATTTTCACTTAATTCAATGCAAAAATCACAAAATTAAAAATTTTTATTCAACCACATACTTTACAGTCTTATATAATGGATTAAAAATGAATAAAATAAGCACGAGATTAAATTTGTTAAATATAGTGAACGACGAGAGTGATCACCAGATCAGAAAGCCATTCAATCATGCATGCCCTCCTGATTGCAATGATTAAGATGCTATTGAAACATCACCAGAACCTAAAAAACAAAATTAATTAATAAAACATGACATAATCAGTTTATACTAAATTTCAAAGAAAAAGTACAGAATTCTTTATTTTATAAAATCATAAGAATTCTTGAAAATCTTATTTGTACTTTCCACACACTTTATTTTTATAGCAGTCAGTCCGATGATAATAATGATTAATTAATTTTTAATTAAAAATATTTCCAAATAACTTACATTCCTTAAATGAAAAATGTACTTCAAAGTCACGTTCTATCTTCATATATGGATAGCATCTATGGTATCGTGCTTTCACTTTCGCTGCATACTCACTGTTCCCACGCTTAAACCACACTCTATTTTCGTTCGTATCCTGAAAATTCAGTGAACGTCAAACAGTTAAAATGAAGCAAAAATTACGCACATTTGACAGCATCTTTCCCTCTTTTAAGTCCCATATCTGCAGTTCGACTTCAAAATTAATACCAAATGCAGCCTGCCAGTTTAATACCGAAAATACAACGTCATCACATTTGAGTAACGATAACAATTTCATGGAACGTTCTTCGGGTTTATAAATTGCATATTCCCACAACACATCGGATTCTAAAATATTTAAATAAAATAAGATAAATTCTGTCTAATGAAAAAAAAAATTTCATAAAAAGCGAAATATACTACTGTTCAAGTATGAAATTTCTTGAAAAATATAATCGGAAATTTCTTACCCAATATAATCAACGTGTTCCTTGTATAAGCTACTATTGTACTATGCGAAGCGTTCAAACGACCTTCGCAAAGCATTTCTGTCTCACTGATGCCGTAAGTATGACGAATCACATCCAATGAAATCACTGGATACAATTTAGATACTGCAAAGAAGCCAGTAAAAGAATGTTCCATATATAAGTAGCATGTCACCAGTTCAACAGAATTTATTTCAAAATAAAGCTTTGAACCAGGCGGAATTTCAACAAATTCAAAATATCGAAGCAGTTTCTTTTCCTCATTTAACTTATCCACAAGATAGATTTCAAAAGGAACTAAAATAGAAAATAAAAAAAGTTAACCTGATCTATTTCTTCTAAATATGAATAAACAAATAAAATATATAAATAAATAGACATCTATCTTTTTAAATTAGACATTTACATTTGTCAAAATTACAGATGGCATCGATGAATCCTTTCAAAAAATACAATTATAGATTATAAAAAACTTAGTGAAACTTAACTTGAAAAATGTACTGAGCAAGAGTTTACTAAAAATATTTAAATATGATTTATAAAATTCGTGACCTCATGCATTTCAAAGAAATTTAATAAAAATGCTTTTTTAAAGAAATACAATTCTACAAAAACAACTTACTTCCAGGTGGAATTGAAGCATCGGAAAAAATCAGCACAGGAGGAATCTCGAGCATAGGTTTCCCCAATATCTTGCAATGACTTGTTGGATGGTAATTACCATCCGCATAATAAACTAATGGCGGCACATCTTCCATGTCATCAATCGTTCCGCAAGATAACAAAGGACTACATTCATGAATAGTCCCCATGGAATAATAGGTAAAAAGAAGTGAGCCATTATTAACTTTCGTATCACAAGGTGATTCACAAGATGAAGAAGATTCATAACCTGCCAAAAATATGAACAAATAATAAATCAAATATTATGAAGAATGAGGAATCATATTAAAAAATGAAAGAAAAAATTATTATTATCGTTATTACAAAACAATAAATGCATAACTGAAATTGAATTTAGTCGTCAAGTGATTAATGTCAAAAATTTTAAACTAAAATAAAACAGTTGCGTTTCACTTTTTCGTGAGTCATTTTAACTATAAATGTATCTGCTTAACTAAAAATCAACAACCGAAATTTGCAACGCAAAAAATACAAAAAAAAAGAATAAATACTTACGCAAAGCAAAATCAATATTTAATAAAATATCGACTCCTGCGCTATCACGGCACCACACAGCACTTTCAACGTCCGCAAGAATGTCGCAATACGAATTATTTCCCTTTTGATAACACACATCACCATAGCAAGGAAATATAAATTCGGAACGATCACTGCAGTCCATAGTGTCAGCGTTTATAGGCGTATTCTCACAAATAACAATGATTCCATCGTAATTGGTTAACAAATTCGAATAAGGAAATAAATTCATGTATTCTTCTTCAACAGGAAATTTGAAAAAGGGCGTTCGAAACTTAATTGCTGAAAAAACGTCAAATTTTATAAGCAGTAATTAATAAAATAATACGAATTCAAAAAAGATGTTGAGCTCAAATAGAATGAAAAAATTGAAACGAAATTTTTCATTTTTATTCAGCTTTATCAATAACAACTGGAAACACAGTCCAGCACGGTTGTATTAAAAAGGAAATTGTCTCACAATTCACATTTATAATATATAAATTGGAGATATTAATTGTATTGATTGCATAAACTACAATGCTTACCAAGCTCGCAAGTTAAGTTTGACAAGAAAAACACAAGAAATGCGCACAAAAATTTCATGACGGCAAATTTCGGAGAAACAACGTCGAACAATAACAACTCATATAATCAAATTTATAATAAGAGTTTAGAACTTTAAAGTTTAAAATGCAAAAACTCACCTTTAAAATTTATTAAACTTTAAATGCTCATGAAACAATTACAACTTGACATAAATTTTACTGTTGCTTATGTTTATAAAAATTTCATGCAGAGTAAAATTTAGCAGTATACACCAATTCAATTTGTAAATAATAAATAATTTATATTATTTTGAAAATTCATAAAATCAAACTAAGCTTTATCTAACCAATTTTCACAAAATGGTACAAAAATTTGAGAGCAACTAACACTACCAAAACATAATTTTTTTTTTAATTTGACTAATGTATTAAAAAAAATATCACATTTATCTATAGATTTACAATTATGTTCGTATTAATCCATGAAATCAGCAAAAATTGACTTTCCAATACCGTTGCAATTCTTCGTTAACAATTTTACATGCACCATTACGTACACACTTTTAAAGCAAATATTCCAGTAGTCAGATAATACACTATTTGCAAATATATAATAACATGCTTTTATTCTTATTGTTTGATATTAATAATGGATGAAAAACACTGATGTTCCACTTACTTAACATTGGGCTGTTCTCGACATAAAAGGGCATGTTAGCAGATATTATCTACAACAGTGACTTAGACTGTTTATGTATGTAAATGACTTCAACGCCACGTTTTGTGGCATCCACTCTTCTGAATAATTTGGAGCTATTGCTTAGCTATGTCAGACCAACTGCTGGAGTTTTGTAGCACATCTAAATATCAAGATTTGTGTACTTTGTGCACTGGAAAGCAGTTGCTTAAGTCATGCATGTCATGTATACACCATTGGCACGAATCAACGCATACACTTACTTCAGTAACATATATGAAATGGTCTTTCAAATTGATACACTGGGTATTGTACTTTATGGTTTCGAAATTGAGGCATTCGTAAATGCAAAATTTTAATAACTTTCAAATAAAAGCAATGTTATAATGTTCTTTTTGAATAACCTAAAATGCAAAAAATTGTAATGAAACATCAAGTGATGCAACAGAAATTGAAAAAGAGTATGCTTCTAATGCACTGCGTTGAGGAAAAATATTTTCTATCAATCGTTGCAAATAAATGTACCAGTAAAAAAGAAGATTACTGGAAAAAAAAGGGCTTTTCATTGTTGAAAAGTTTCATTGAGTAACGCACTATTCGGATACAATTAAGTTGAAAAAATATAATAAACACTTGATTCAAAAATAAGAAAATAATGTGAATTTCAACAATATAAAATCTGTTCGATGTAAGGCAAGTAGAAGAAAAGTATACAACAGCTGCTAAACGTTGCCAAAGATACAGCAAGAAATATTCAACAATTGAAAATCAAGTGACTTTATTAATTAGGACAATGTTAAATTCACCTTCACAGTTTTATCATCATTTCAACTTGAACTACACAAATTCGCGCATCAAAATATTTTCCCTTAATTTAATGCATAAATCACAAAATTAAAAATTTTTATTCAACCACACACTTTACGGACTGATGTAATGGATCAAAAATGCATAAAATAAGCACGGAATTAAAGTTGCGAAAATTAGTTAACGATTATAATCATCATTAGATGAGTAACATCTTGGAGAAAGAAAAGAAAGCCATTCAATAATGCACGCGCTCCTGATTGTCATAATACGATTTTTGTAAAACTTCACCAGGACCTTAAAAACGAATATAATTAACACAACATGATATAATAAGTTCAAATTATATTTAAAAAAAAACACATTATTTTCTATTTTACAAAAATCATGAAAATGCATGAAAATACAATTTTCAATTCCCTCACTTTTAATTTTTACAGTAGCTAGTCTAATGATAATAATGATTAATAAAACTTTAATTAAAAGAAAAAACCAAATAAATTACATTTGCCAAATGTAACAGTATTTATATCGCCCTCGGTGAACAAATTGGAATAACGAAATAAATTCGTGTATTCTTCTTCAACAGGAAATTTGAAAAAGGGAATTCGAAACTTCATTTCTGATAAAAACGTCAAATTTTATAAGCAATAATTAATAAAGTAATACGAATTGAAAAAAGATGTTCACTTCAAATGGAACAAACAAATTGAAACGAAATTTTTCATTTCAACTAGAAACACCTTCCAGCGCAGTAAATTAAAAACGGCTGTTTTAAAAAAGGAAACGGTTTCAGCAATTCCCATTTATAATTTATAAATTGGAGATATTAATTGTATTGATTGCATAAACTACAATGCTTACCAAGCTCGCATGTTAAGTTAGCCAAGAGAAGCACAAGAAATGTGTACAAGAGGTTCATGACGACAAATATCGAAGAAACTACGTCGAACAATGAAAGCAACAATTTATATATTCAATTTTACAATAAGAGTTTATAATTTTGAAGTTTAAAATGCAGGAAATTCAACTTTATAATTCATGCTGAAATAAATTCAACCTGCCCTGAATTTTACTCTTGTATATGCTGATAAATTACACTATTTCGTCAAGTAATGAAATAGACGCAATATTCTCTGGTGTTAAACACAAAAATAGTCGTTTTTTAAAAATATTTAGATACCATTAATTGAAATGTTCTTTCTTGCATTTTCTTACACTTTTCACTATATATATAATGTGATTATCAGTTGATAATAAAGATTTAAGTTTTTTTTTTGTTCTTAATGAAATAAATATCAAACAGTATGTTCACATTATTCGAATATATCACTTGAGAGATGAAAAAAGTAACAACTGAACTGATGAAAAAGATATGCAAGCTGACCTTTATCAAAAAATTAGTTTCGCTTATCGTTATCGTTATTACTATTATTATTAATATTATTTCAGCGCATCTCCGCCCACAAAATTTCCACTCAACTAGTGACAAGCTGCATTGCGTGTGAGCTGCTTGCTCTGTTGGCTAGTTTATATATTATTACTGGGTGAGGAGAAAACAAGTCTGTTTTTAGCAGAAAAGAAAGAATAGAAAACAGCACACATGCCCAACTGCCAGTCAGGCAAAGCAGTTGGTCAAAACGAAGAAGCAGCCTGAGAAACCAGCTGCAGAAAACTGCAGCAGCATAGAATCAACACTAATAAAGTATCAACAGCATCATCAGCAACACCACTATTACTACTACTACTACTACTACTACTAGTATTAAGTAGTAGAAAGAGTAGGGGTAGTAGTAAAGGAACTGCAGTAGCGTCAGTAATAGCAGTAGCTGCAGCAGCAGCAGATGCAGATGCAGCAACAGCAACAGCAACGAAAACAACAATAACAACATCCAAGCAAGTTTAAAGCAAGCAACGCGAAGAATCTCCCAGTCTCTTGGTTAATATTATAGTAGAAAAGAGTGTAAAGAAACAAGAAACCAAAATGATCTCCTCCTGCTCACGCCCCTCTTACGCTTGAAATTGCAATAAGCTTTCAATAAAGCTGCTGAGGATTAAGTGAATAATTTATTTATTTTACCTTTTTGGTGAAAATCAAAAAAAAAAGAATATGGCCGACGAAACGGTAACAGTTCGAATGAGCCGCAGTGATCCGTCCATAATTTGGGGCTTTCGTTTACAAGGTGGACTTGATTTCAACGAACCGCTCACCATCAGCAAGGTAAGATCAAATGGAACCTGCATGTATGTATGCATGCATGCAATCAGCCGGATGCTGACCAAAAATTTTGGTTCGCTTACCGCAGGTAGTTGCCGGTAGTCTTGCCGAACGAGCTGGCCTGATCGAAGGCGACCACGTCGTCCGCATTGCTGGTCACCACGCCGACTCCATGCAACACAAAGATGCGCAAGATGCGATCATCTCGTCCAACAACGACGTTGAAATTGTCGTCGAAAGGTATGCAAATTAGCCAACATTAAATAAGTCACTTTGTAAAATTCATTTTCTTTCTTCAATCATTTTATCAGTTATTCATAACGAGTCGAAACAAAACATACACACACATAATCACAATTTTCAAGCATGATCTTAATAATGAAGTGATATGCAATGACTGATAACTTTGTATGTTAGTTGAGCAGCATTGATCAATTGGATATTTCAATTTCAAGCGCTATCGTCTCTTATCCGCCAAAAGTCATTACATACATACGTTTTCATCATCTTTTTTTCTTGAATCATTGTTCATTCTGATCTAGCACAAGTGTGTTCGTACTTTTGGAAGAAAATGATAAATTTTAATGACAATCTATATTATTCAAGTATTAGCAATGTTTACTTATTTTAAATTGATCAGTATTTTCTTTTCTCCAGCAATTCTCTCATCACATGTGCAAAGAGTTAGTTGTCAGATGTAGAAGTGCAGCATGTTGCATTTTATGATGAAGCAGCAGTAAAGTTTGTTGTTCAACTTAAAAAGCGGAATCTTGACGATTCAAAAATTCCCATTCTATATGAAAAAATCATCGACTGATCTGTTTGTTTATTTTGCTAAATGCATAATTTCATCATTATTCATTAGTTTCGAATTTAATGAATAACAATAATAATAATAATTGCCAACAACAACATGCCATGTGTCAGTAAGAAAACAGTTTCCAAATTTGAAAATATTGCGTCATTTTTAAGAAATACTAAATTTCAACGCAGAATGACACTGGATAGTGAAGAAGTTTGAAGAAGCTTGAAATTTCATTTCAGTTTGCTCTTGACATGCTTATCTAATGCAGGAAATCTATTTTAAGCTATCACCAAGAGAAAGTAAACATCAAAGCAGATTCCTTCTCAAGCTTGAAGCAAAACAAAAAAAATAGCAATTTTCAAGTAAAATCTTGTTTTCAAAATTGCGATTACTAAGATTGAAAAGCAAATTGCCAAACAAATTGTAATAACAAGTGTTTGTGTGTATAGTAATAATAATAATAATAATAATAATAATAATAATAATAATAATGGTAATAATGGTAGATGATTTGAACATTTTCCAGACGAGGTTGCAGAGTGTGGAAACCAGCCGTCATGCCAACAGACGATAAATTTACTCCGGTGAAATATTCACTTGCCCATGACAACAGAAAAGTGCACGTGAGTTCTGTGATATATATATATATATATATATATATATATATATATTGTTTTTTAAATTCAAATCAGTTTTTATCAAAATTATGAAAATTTATTGCAGGATTCATACTTTTCGGACAACAGTCAACAACAACAACAACAAAAACCACCACCACCACCTCCACCAATTTCCCACATTGAAAAGTTCAACAAAATATCCAACCAGTACAGTGATTCGTCGTCACCAGGATATTCAAAGCACAGAACAGCGGACTCTTATCTGCACGAAACAGGAGGACTTTTTGGCACAGAGTAAAAAGAATATTTTTTTTTTTTGTTATTGAAAATGTTCCATTTCAAATTTTTAAATATTGACGATAATAACTATAATTTTTATGCATATTGCAGTGCAAACTTGCAGAAGCAAAATCAACAACAGCCTTCGTTCATTCATTCAGAAACGTTGCGTCTAATTCGTGAAGATGAAGCAAAAAATCGACTGACACCGTCAAATTACACTGATAGCAGAGGTGAACCTTACGCGTACAATAAATCTATACACCAGTCAGCCACTTTCAGGCGACTCATGGCCGCTATGCGAAGTAAATGTGAAAAATTAAAAATTAAAATTAAAATTAATCTTCAACTTCCCTATTCTTTCATTCCTTTTCAATTTTTCCTTTTCTCTCTCCTTCTCTCTTGGTATACAATTTCGAATTCAAGCTACATTCAGTATTCAGTTGATATTCAAGCTATACAACATATATCCTGAAAAATTCGATTACACATATGGCCTGAGGATGGATCCATCACAGTTTTATTTTATCTCGCATACGGTGACCTGGTGCTGACTGGTTTGCTTGATAGCATGATGTTGTTGTTCTTGCTGTTCCTTGTATTTGTTGATTGCAATGCACGCACAATATATGAATGGAATAGAATAGAATAGAATAGATGCGCATATAGTAGACAACATTAACGAACAATGAGAACATCAAAATTATAAAAAGAAAAACTCACTAATAAACCGTTTCAACATGTTTAATAATTGATTTAATGAGACAATCCTGAATAATATCTTTCAATTTTGCATGAACAATATTTTTTCTTAATATCACATAACTTTTCTATTTTTTTTCACTAAACCGTTTGAAAAGTACTAAATAAATCATTTTGAAATCTAACTGCAGTACAATAAAAAAAAGCAATTAAATATTTCAGCTGAATCAGTGAGAGATACATCGCGCGGAATTCAAGAAAGACCTACACCTGCACGACCATCTGGAGGCCCAGTATGCGACACTTGCGGACGACAAATCCTGTAAGCTATCATTAATTTGCTGCCATAATATAATTTTTATCATAAGTTATATTGTTCCTTATGGTGGATTTTGTGTGTTTGCTGAAATTAAAATTTTTCTCTCCCTCTCTCTTTATTATGCTACATAATTCATAATAAAACGAGTTGAACAACAAAAATTCTCCTGTTTAGTGGTGTATTCTGCAAAGCAGGCGACAAGTGCTTTCACGGAGAATGTTACAAATGTTCAACCTGTGGCACATCTCTGAAAAACACAGGTTAGATGCGCAACGCTTGACCCATATGAGTGTTGAAAAAAGTTTCCCATTTGAAGGCTATTTCATGGTCAACGACAAGCTGTATTGTAATATCCACGCCCGGCAACAGCAGCAAAACTTGTTCCAAGCAACAGCACCACAGGATCCTTCAATTTTCAGGTGACTCCTTTCTCTGACAATTGTAGCTTTGGCAAAATTCTGTTTTTGGCATTTGATGACAATGAACATTTTACAGCTACCGTGGTGCGCCACCGCAACCGTCGCCGAAACATTCAGATCCACCGAGAGCATTGTAAAAAAAGTCAAATCAAATCAAAATATCTTAAATTTTAATATAGGTTCTTTTTGTATTTTTTTAAAGCTATCAGCCGGACGTGCTGAAGCCGTCATTGTCGCCAATTGCCCAAGTTCACAGTGCACCGCTAAGTCCGTCGTCCCGTGGTATTCCAACGCATTCTGTCAGCAAAATGCCCGGCAACTACATACGTCAGTTTAAACAAGAGATGGAGTCGACAAACCAATGGTCAACAGCCGTTCCAGAGGCACCATTTTCACCAGAACGCGGCGGCTATCCGTACCAGCATGAAATGCATACAGTCGGTGAGTGGGGAGAGAATAGTACTTGATTGCTCGTTTTTTCTTTAAACTCTTTCAGCGAAGAACGAAGGGGGAAGGAAAATTTGTATTTTTTTTTCTATTCGAAGAAATTCCCACAAAATATGTTAAACATAATAATATTAATTATGATAACGATGATGAAATGAATAAATAAGAAATAGCAGCTGATTAAAATTGTACAGACAAAAACGATACAGTGGACCAGCAACCCACGACGATCACAGACACGGATTGCAACTCAGACTCGGATACACTGTTGGACAACAACAAAGATGCTGAATGGAGTCTGGATGAGAAATGCCTCTCACAAAGCGATGCGTCAGTTTCTTTGCTTGGAAAAGAAGTCCACGACGCGATAACGGCAACAAGTGCAACTGCTGTCAAGCCGGCGCCACGGCGCCAGAAAAGCACAAATAATTACAGTAATCCTTTTTCAAAAATGGATAATCAAGTAGTGACAGCCAGCGACATCGTCTGCGCACATTTGGCTCTTTACCAGCGAGGAGGTAAAAACTGGGCAAAATTGTCAACTCGCATCTCGGTGATGGTCGACTTCGGTTCACTTTTTTGTAAAAAGTTACAACAACTTTCCCTTCCCTTGTGCACTGCTGTTGCTTTTTTTCTTCTCCAAACAATTCATTACACTTTCGTGCATGTTTTCCTTTTTCCAAATTTTCCAACACTTTATGAATTCATTTTTCATTTCGTTTGTCGAAAAAAAACGTTTTTTTTTCTTTTCAAATAACAGGAAGTAGAACAGTTGGTGCTTATGTGCCGAGAAGAGGGCGTGGCGTGTTGAAACAAATTGGAGAAAGTCTACGTATCCCGGTCTGCGAAGCATGCCATCGTGAAATAAGGTATAACTTGTGTTTTGTTGGGGGTAAATTTGCAAAGTGAAAATTCATCTTTTTCAAGAGGTCCGTTTGTGTTGGCGCTTGGAAAATCCTGGTGTCCGGATCATTTTGTGTGCTCGCATCCAGAGTGTCGCCGTAAACTCCTCGACGTTGGCTTTGTCGAAGAAGGCGGCTTCATCTATTGTGAATTCTGCTTTGAACGTTACTTAGCTCCAAGCTGTTTCAAATGCAATCGATCAATTGTGGGGGTAAAGCAGATCAACTGATTACTCATGTTGTTTTTGTTTGATCAATTTTAATATTCAAAATCATTGCAGGATTGCCTGACGGCATTAGATCGAAAATGGCATCCGGAATGTTTCTGCTGCGCTCATTGTCATAAACCGTTTGGAAATTCTTGCTTTTTTCTCGAAGATGGAAAACCTTACTGTGAACAAGGTAATAAGAAATTACAAAAATTTATTATTCAACTATTTTTCATTTTACTATATTGCCTGACAGATTGGAATACACTTTTCACAACTAAATGCTGCGCGTGCCAATTTCCTATTGAAGCCGGCGATCGATGGGTTGAGGCTCTAGGCAATGCATACCATTCGAATTGCTTCACTTGCACGGTAAGCGGATAATTTTCAATTTTCCACACACACACAAACATACAGCCTACATCGCAAAATAAAACACGCGCCTCTATGAGCTGAGCAGCAAGAAACCAGTGCAAGCTTATGCAAAATTACTTAAGTAAACATGTAAATCATATTCAAGTGCGACGAGCAATTTAAATAAAAGCAAAGCATTTTGGAGGCCGGTTTTTATGCATATTTGCAAAAGCAAGCAGAGCATGTTTGAGCAAGTGTTGTAAATAAAAATTTTTAAACAAAGAAAACAAAACTTCTTCAACATGATGAAACATGCTATAATGATCGATGGTATGCAATTTCAAAAATTATCCAACCAGAAATACGCATTTTTCTTGTTTCGCAATGAATGGAGGAAACTGATAAAATACAAATCAACAATTCAACTTTTCCTAATATTTAATAAAGATCTATCCGATATTTTATGATCAACTGATTTCTAAAAATTCATTTTTTCATCAAAAATTGTACAGTGGGTGCGAATGCAAAAAGGAAAAATTGTTTCCAATTGTTCAAACTTGCTCGCCTCTATATCAAGCACACAGGTGAAGTGATATTTATTCAAGATGAGGTGTTCAAAAGAGAGCGAAAAACTAATTATCATTTTTTTTGAATTATAAAAGCTTTATAAAATTCTACCGCACGTATTCATTTTAAATTTTTAATTCTTATGCGAAATTTATTCGTCTCATAGTGTACGCGATTGTTATATTTCAATTTCTTTGCGACCAATTCAAGTAACTCAGGAAAAATTTAAACGATAAGGAGAAAAATAATTGTTCATAAAATCTTACCTTCATTTCATAATAAACGGAATGAATGACGTGTAGAACGGAAACAAATTTTCAAATGTAAAAGGCAAATTATGCGGCAAAGTTATCAGACGACTGTGCAACTCTTCACTGCATGAATAATAAATAGGCGGGAAATGGGTTGAAGTGACCTCATTTTTTTTGAATTCACAGCAAATCAAACGCAAATAAATTTGACGGTATAAAAATAATGATTTTCACGAGTTATTGACAAAATTTGTAATGGAGAATTGATGATTTTAACAGAAAAGACATTTCAATATTCGTTCAATGGAAAAAATTTCGCGCGTGTTTAAAGTCGGTTTAAATTTGTTATAGTAAACAAGTGAAATAATCTAATGTTGTTGTTTTCATTTCAGGTATGCATGAAGAATTTGGAAGGGGAAAATTTCTACGTTAAAGGCAATCGACCTTACTGTAAAGCGCACGCGTGAAAGAATGGCATATTTGAAATTCGCTTTGGAAAAAGTGTAGCTGGATGACGACGAGAAAATATCGAATATTATTACTATTATTATTATTGTCGTCATCATTTAGATAAAAATTTTTTTTTCCTTTTATCGATTACTAAAACACTTTTATTGCTGCTAAATGAGAATTTTCTTTCTTTTTTTTTTTGAAAAATATACCAAACATTGCTCCGATTATTTGCTATTATTTAACTTGTGACCTGAACGTGAAATGAACTATCTGCTTTTTTCTCGTGAGAAATTGAAATGTAAAATGCGGAAAAAGAAACAAATAAACAAACAAGTAGTTAGCTGCAGTGCAAACATAGAAAGTTTGAATTTATCATTTTTAATTGAAGAAAAATGTATAACAACAGTGTAGATGGAGAAGAAGAATTTTTGAAATGTAAATTTAAACAAACCATACTGCTTTTCAAAGAACAAGCCTAGTCAAAGCTGGACAATTTTGCTTGAGTTTGGCAAACAAATTCACACGCAGTGATCGAACGTTGGCCGTCAATGGCGAGCAGCCCAAAGCGACGATTGATTTCAACGTACTCGACCTCAGCTGGTTCCAAAGGTTCAGCTCCTTGACCGCGTAAGAGACGTTGATCTCGGTGAGATGGTCAAATTGGTGGCAACATTTCAGCAACTCTGCTGCCAAATCAGGATTGCCTTCGGTGGCGATTTTCCTCAGGCGTGGCAGCCCAGTGAGTGTCATCACTGCCGTGACCGGCGACCGCAGCTTGTACCGCAGACAACTGCCGCAAACCGACAGCTCTTCCAGCGTCATTAGCCGTTGGCCAATCTGCGTCAACAGTTGGTCACTAATCAAATGACCGCAGATGGACAAGACGGTCACTGAGCGCAAATTTGGAATGGATAAAGCCAACAAATCCGAGTCCAGTTGTTCAGAAATGACCGCCGAGCTGCAGTCGATCCTCAGCCGGCGAATATTGTCCATCGAATGCAAGACGTTGGCGTTGACAAACTGACCATCCAAGCTGATCGCCAGTGATTCCAAATTTTCACAACACTCGACAATGTTGACCAAGCAAGAGCTGCGAACAATGCAACCAGAAATATCCAAGGAACGTAGACTGCGTGGCAAATTGTGAAATATTGTCAAACTGACTTTGCAATTGTTGCGCAGAACCAACGATTCCAGGCAATTCCAACTGGCCAGCAGAGCCAACAACACCGAATCATCCAACGGTCCGTAATTGCGAATAAAGACCCTCTCCAAGGAGAGGTGCTTCAACGACGGTGTCGCCCGGGACAGTTGTACAAGCCATTGGCGTTCCAACAGTCGGCTGTTCAAATGGATACTCTCCAGACGGTCGCAGTTTTCCAAAATTGCATACTCCAAACCAATTCTGGACGCGTATTCCAAAGGACCCAAACTGGACAAGTCCAAATGCTTCAGTATAGGACCGACGCGTTCTATGATCCGCTGCGACACCAGGTCGAACTTGTAATTGAAATCATAAGCTTTGAAATTGTCCTTCAGCAAAAATGCCATCAACTTCAACGAGCGCATCCGTCGCCAGAACAAGCCAGTTATTACAGACAAACGCACGCAAGTTTTCTCCAGGCGAAATAGATTCATAGCACCGAGATGTGAACAAATTAACAACAGTACATCGTCCGGAAGGTCCAACAAATTTGTGCGCATCTTCTCATTACAAGCTGATATGGAAATTTTGTCAACAAAATAAAAATAATAATAAATATTAATAAATTACTTACTCTTCAGGGACAAATTATATATATTTTGTTAGAAGGTGAAATTGAAATTTTCAACTTTATACTGAAAATGAAAAGAGAAACAACAATAATAAATAGACGACGAGCAAATGAATAATTGTAGAAGAGAAATTGGCATTTCGAGTTACCAAGTTGAAGTGAACATTCAAAAAATGAACGGCTGAATTGGTGCTGCAGAGAAGTCACATATTTCAAACAATTAAATGTTGCTGCTGCAGCTTAGCGTCGTGCTGTTGTTGTTCTTAAGCTGACGTCACTGAGCAGCGAGCGAATTGAGTGAAATAATATAGAAATCAACCACACACAGAGGAATGAATTTGAACAAAATAAAAATAATTTTTAAAATTTAAATTTAATAACTGGTAAAAGATATACAAACCGAGCAAGATACGGTAGAAATGGAGTCACGTTCGCGTGTGAATGTAACGCGTTTTCGTTAACATTGAGTGCGTGTGTGTTAATTTCAACCTCATGTGTCGCTTCACGGCATGGTTCGGGTACGGGCAAATTTTTGCATAATTTTGATTGGCTCAAAATCCATCATCATCTGATTGGCTGATGTGCAAAATTCTTCTCATTGATGGGTATAGTTTAAAATTTTATAAGATTTCCTGGTCAACATATTTTCTTCGGTTTCAAAAAAGAAAACTGTAATGACTGCACTGTTCTTATGATGGTGTTCAACTTGTCATTTTGATTTCTGATTGATAATAAAGTTTGTTCTTCAACCGGTTGTTAGATTGTTCAAATCAATCTTTGCAGAAAGAGATAATAGTCAATAAGGAGAAGTATCAAAACTGACAATCAACCGTATAATGACCTATTTTTATCGTGAAATGTTCAACAAAATTCAACCCTTGATGATGATTGGAAAAATGCATGATCTACGTAGGCTCAAAATCGTTCATTAAAAGTTATTGAAATAATCGCGTTTGGGAAAATTTAAAATATAAATAAATTTTATACTGTGCCACAAATTTCAAACAAAATGTAAAAAATAGTGTAAATATTCGAACCTGAGTATCTGATACGACAGAAAAAAAAGTTGTGACGTAACATCGGCTAGCAGTTGAATTGTCAAATTAGCACTGCTCATGATGTTTGTCATAGCCATTTGATTTATTACAGCATTTTAGTGTCTGTTAGTTCTATCTGAATAAATTTTACTTGTTGGGGTTTAGCTGAAAAAAAAAACTATGAACAATGAATTCATGTACAACATTTAGAAACATGCACAAATTCACTGCACATTTTTAAGTCTTAATTAATTGAATGTAATCTTAGATATTATCATTTTAGACAACTGTTGTTATCCGAATAACTTCTTGCTCTCAATAATGCTTAAAGTGCATTTCAAAAAAAAAAGAAGAAATTCTCAATTTTCTTAATCTTACTGTAACGCATTTTCTAACCGTTATTACGACAAATTGGTGAAAGAAATGCAACAATGAACTAGAGGAGAAAAAGAAAATATCTGATAACTTAGAGAGTGAATTTTTTTGAAATTTCAACATGAACATGAAAGTGCATTAATTTTAATTAAACCAGATTTACTACCACTACCAAAAGCAATGCAAAAAGCATGTATTGCTTCATTACGTGGGTCGATCTTCTTCAATTCGCTGGAAAAAAAAGCTACAATCAACATTGTTCTATTTTTTGACAATATTTTACCTCTGCTCTTCCACCTGAAATGCCAGATGGAACGTTGACTATGTTCTGCAAGAATGGTTCCACAGCGTCGTCATCGTAAACAATAAATGGTGTTCCTTCTCCAACAACAGCCAATGATGTATTCTGAATTAGAGATAAAATATGCAGTTTTTTTTGTTCTCAATGTTAAAGCAGCTCAAAGCTTACTTTTTTAGATAAGCTGAGTTCATTTGGAAGTGTTTCGCGAAGTGCAATCAAAGCATGCTCGATCAAACTATCCAAATTCGCTAAAACAACAACATTACTTCCAACATAAAATAATAAAAATTCACATAGTTCTTGTTTTTTTTTCAAAAAAATATAATTAATAATAAATTAATTAATTTTTAATGTTGAAATAAAAGTCTCACTGTTTGCAATTTCGGAAAGATGTTTCTCCAAGTAAGTACGTGCACTTTGAGATCGAGCTCCCATTGCCATCGCCTTACAATCGTATACATTAGCGCTTGGACAGCTTTGATAAATGCGCGGTCCGAAATTCTAAATGAAATACTTTTTTTTTTTATCATTCTCAATACATGTTAATAATAATAATAATAATAATAATAATAATAATCAACTGCTGTGTTACATCATAACCGACAATGAGCAAGCCTACTCCGAATGGACGTCGGCCATAGCGTTGCGTGTTCACTTGCATTTCTGTACAAATAGAAACACTTTTATCAATAAATTCGACAAAAGAACATGAAAAAGTAAATAAATTACTCAGCTCTAATCGTCGGGTTATCTCTGACAATGGAATTGGCTGTCCATAGGTCCAACGCCAATTCAGACATTCACTGTGTAAAAACCGCCTTAAACACAAATAACCTCAAACACATATGCAAATTAATTTATATGATAAACAAACGCTAAAAGTCGCCCATCAGAAAGTAGACCAGAAATTGAAATTCCAAGATGCTCGTCTAAACTATATATTTTCTTCTGATAACCAGAGAGTTCATTTGGACTTCGCTAAACAGTAAAGAAAAGTGACTGATGAATATCAGAAACAATTAAACTTTCAAATGTGTAAAATAAAGTTTGAACATTTAGAAAATTTAAATGTACATACAATATATACAAGTATACATTAAATGATCATTTACTTTCAATGCGGTAATAACTACATGTGTTTTATTTTTCACCGAAACCGTCGCCGATCCTTCATTGACAGCTTTAACAGCATATTCGATTTGATGAATACGGCCCTGAAATAAAATAAGTGAAAAATATGAAACAGCTTTAGAATGGATCATTGAGATGCAAAAACAACTATCAAACTTCAAAGTTAATCATTCAATTCACACACAAAGAATAAGCTTAGCACTAACTATAACATTTCAAAACAAGTCCTGCAATAAAGACAGTAAAGCAAGTAAAAATAGATTTCAGTAATATTTACTGACTAAAAACAACCCCAAACAAAAGTACATACTGAGTTATGAAAAAGTGAATACACAATTACAAATTCATGACTGTTCAGCAATTTTTACTCACCTGAGGACTCCATATAGTGACATCGCCGTCGTATTGATTTCGAAACTAAAACAAGAAAAATGACTGCTTAAAACAATGCACTTGAAAAGTGATATTTCTCATTTCATTACCATGTTCACGAAGCTAAACTCCTAGCCCAAACAGTATCAGTATCATACAGTAATAACAGAACCTAATTTTCAATATTTTCACAGTATCATAAAATGCTGCTTTAAAACTTATACTTGAATAGCGCATTAATTTTTTTTAAAGTCATATTTAAGGAAACTTTATATTTAAGTAAAAAAAAACTACAATAACATGACATACAATTTTTGAGTGTAGTACAGTTATGTTTAGTCTATCAAAATTTTTATCAATCAAATTACTGTAAATGTTCAACTTTTCCATTTGATCAATTTTCAATCAATTTTATTAATTTTAAAATAATTCAAAAACAATTATTTCGTTCTACTATTTAACGTTGAGTTCATCAAAAATAGATTTCGCGTGATGTGGTCGTCCACTACCACCAATATGATTACGATTCTGCGGCTGAGGATGCAATCTCACGAGAACGCTACGGCTTGCGGTAATGGTGCGCATGGTTATGGGCAAATTGTCGAATTCATCAGTAACTAGTACAATTTCCAAAGAAACTTCTGCCGGTTCGGTCCACGATCGATCATTCATAGCCACTTTGGTGCGCAGATGATGCAACATGGGTCGAAAGCTGTGAAAATTGCGCGCTGGTGGTGTTCTGATGTCCACTTTGGTCGGGTATGTGATTTTGATTCGAACCAATTTCAAATCTTCTTGTTCAAAACCATGCAAATCGGCCACAACGTACACGTCCGTGTAAAAGCCGGCTTGAAAAGTGACCACAGCTTGTGAAAATGAAACGGGCTTTATTATCACTGCATATTTTCGCGTCACTTCTTCAACTGGAACGGTGACACAGGGCAGTTGCTCTTTCACCACTTGCAACAGATCGGCTATGGAGCTAGTCAACAACGGCACACCATGCCAATCATACTGTACCATTTTTTCCAAAATTGCATACATCGGCGCGTCGTATATCCTGCGTGTAAATTTTATGCATGATGTTAATTTTAAATTTATTATTTTCAAAAAAAGAAAAAGAAAACGTACTTCAATGCACCCAAAATTAAGTCCGCTGCACATAGTTGGTCAGCTTTTCCGACATCTTCGAAATTAGGAAACAAACCAGCGTTGAATTGCATATTAGCTGCCCAAAGGAAGGCGGTTTGAATTTCAATATTCAAAATTGTGTTGCGCCAGGCTTCCTCTTCGAACTTCCACAGAAGCTTCAATTCGAAAATGTTGAGAAAAATTTTCTTCATCTTTTCCGCAAATTGATGCTCAGAAAGTAAAATCACCGTTCCATTTTCCGTTTCCAGAATCAAAGAATAGAATTCGTCGACCAAATCGACAAATCGTTTCAAAGCATGAGCTTTGCTTTTCTGTTCAGTTTCGATGAATTCCAAACCTTGCAAGTCTTGCCGGAGAATTTGAAATATTTCCCTACTCTGCAACAGCGAGCTGTTGTTGCTGTATTCCAATAATTTGCTGCACGAGGTGAAAAATTCATCGAACATATCCATTTCTTCTTCAAAGTGGAACATTTTCAATCTGGGCATCACTTCCGGCTGTAAAATAATTATAATTATAATGAATAAATAATAATTTTCAACTCTTACTCGAATCAAAGGCACGAGTTTAGGTTTTGAAGCTCTCAAATATTCATACTGTTGCCAAATGTGATGGGGAAACAACGACTGGACGGTTGGAAATTTACTAGCCGCATTCAACACCATAATCAATTTGGCCGTATCTGTTTTATGTATGTTATGCATGCAATATAGAGAATAAATGAGTAAATTAAGAAATTAAAAATCATACAAAAATTGTTGCTCAACACAGATTCAGGGTATACAAAGACTGGATGTAAGCCTAACAATTCGGACGTCAACGGCGCCACCAAACCGGCAAGTCTTTGGCCCAACTTTTGCATACAATAGCATATCGACTCGCCATCTTCAGCATAGGTGTAAAAGTTCTTCTCCAACGCGACGATAGCTTTTTTGACACCAAAACAAGTCTCCAAACGACAAGTGGCCAAAACTTCCCTTGCAGCTTCACGTGCATCCGGTGACGCATCCACCAGACTCTGGCAGATAAAATTCAACTGCTCGTCGCTGATAGTTATGTAAGGACACAACGTTGCCAAGCTTTTCATCGCATTCAAACGAACTTCCTCGATTTCATCGTTGAACATATCTACCAAAGAGTCGACACATTTCTGCGCGAATTCAGTGTTTTCCAAAGCCAAATCTGCCATTGATTTCACACTTGCTGCTCGAACCGCTGTAAATGTATTAAATTTATATATAAATATTTGTTATAAAATATTCCAAACTGAATAAATATGAACTTGCCTTTGGTCTCATCTTCCAAACCGGCTACAAAAGCACCACAAGCTTCGCTCATCATCAAAGGTATGTAATTTGCATTGTACCTGTCCGTGCTAGATGTGACAATTTGATTACTGCCAGTCAACAATTCCACTTTTTCTTTGCGCATTATCTGGAAAAGAGAAACAAATTGAATTTCAACTGAAAAAAAAAATATTCAAATGCATCGATATACTGCTTACTCGCATGCTGTCGAGAAGTTTTTTGCTCAAAGTTTGTTCTAAGAAATTGTCTCCCACTTTGTTAAATTTACCCTGAAAATGAAAAGCAAATTAGCACCGTCAAACATCAAAATCCTTATCACTTTATTAGCACTTACCAATAGCTTGGCCGCCTCAAGTCGAACAGACGCGTGACCAGCCTGCATGGCGTAGCAAACGCGAGAGAAAGCATCATTCATCATTGAAATTTGCACTTGATCATCTTCTATCGATACCATTCTGAAATGAGAAGAGAAACCTCAGCGACCAAATCAATAAATGAAATGCATCAAAATCCATACTCATCTGAATACATGCTTCCGTAAATATATAACAGGTGTAAAGCATGTCTTTGCACTTTATCTTCTTCATCTCGAGACAATTTAATGGCATCGTCGTAACGTTCCAAGTCCAAACGCACACCACACTCATAAAGTGCTATCTGAAATTGCAACTTCATTTTAAACTAATAAGCATAATTTCATATAATTCATGACAAGATTTATTCACCTGAACAAAAATTAATCTGACAAGAATAACTTGAAAGAAAAAAATTTTTTTTTCAACAACTCACCAAACCATCTACGCACGCTTCTCGAACATTCGCACTGACGTCGACGGTGTGCTTCCACAACAACTGTATCAAATGATCTTGCAAATCATCTTCTTCCAACTTCGAATCATCCAATAAACTGGGTTTATCTCTATTGATGACAACAGTCACTAATGTTTGCAAACAGGCAGCACGAACTGGTGACAAACGAGAACTGCTAAGAAGCTGAAACCATGAACAGAATATAAATGTAAAATTTTCCAAATTGAATAACTTCCAAAACCTCCAACAACAACGTCACTATTTCTTTGCTGATGGCAGATCGACCAGCGTTGAAGGAGACCAATATACAAAATATTTGTACAAAAATTGCCTCGCATTCGCCGTACTGCTTGAAATGAATGTATATCATTAAACTATGCACAGCCTGATCAACTGCTCGCGTTGAAAAGGTACAATTTTCCACTAGCTGTTGAATGAATCCACACATCAACGGATCGGTGACTTTATTCAACGTTTCTATACAGCACATCAACAGCTCATCCGCATCTTCCTCAACGAAATTTTCATCAATTCGTTTCAGTGCCTAAAATGGATAACACAAATCTGTTTTTCTTTTACTATAATTGAAGCATTTCATTTTGTCATGCAATTTCATTTGCATGACCAGATAATTAAAAGAAATTAAGTTAACCTAAAAAACTATTTAAAATGTAATAATATTTTTAAAAAAAATTTCTTGTTTTTAAATACCTGTTCAGCGATATCAATTTCTGCATTCTTTATGCCATAAAGCAAATCTTTGAAAGCGGTATGAAAAGTTAAGCTAGATTCTGGTCCCAAGTGAGAACTGACCTAAATGTATCAATTTTATTCTTTATTACAAAAATCAAAGAAAACAATAACTGTATGCATAAAGAATAAAATACAAATCAGTTGCATAAAAATTTAAAAGTAACATTTAATACATACATTCATTAAACATTACATTAAAAAAAAATAATAAAAACTCACTGCTGAAGCATCAAAATATCTGAAAATATCGTCAAAATCTGTTACTCTTTTTCGATTTCTCAATGAACTGACCGTCGGAGTATCGTACGGCTCCTGAAATTGAAAAAAAAACAAAATATTAAAATAAACTTTTACAACAAATAAATAGCATACTTCCAACTTTGCATAGCCGAAAAGAAAACGAATATATTCACTACGCTTCAACATGTGTATTGATTTTTTTACCGTTTTCAAAGTAGCCTAAAATAAATATTTGCAATATCACATAAAGAAAAAAAAAGAGAAATCAGATTACCTTTTGTTCGTTTGTTGTCGAGCTCATTTTTCACAATTATTATTGCTGGAATAATACTAAAGTAATGAGATATAAATTAAAAATGAAAATTGCATTTCATAAAATCAGTATAATGAAAAATATCAACAAATATTAACAAGAAAACAAGAAAAACAAAAAGTAAAATCCGATTTCAATGATTTACTAATAGTTAAAAATCAAAGCTTTGCTAAATGCATCAGTGGCAATGATATTTACGCAAGAATCATCGTTGAATTTGCAAATTGTTGTAGTTCAATAGTAGTCTACGAAATGTAAGAAGGAACTTCACAGAAATAACGTTGAATTTCATTGCGCATGCACATCGCATAATGAACGTATTGCTCGTGCAATTTTTCCGTAAGCTCCTCTTCAAATTTGGCAACTAACAGGCGTCGATGCTCGGCAATTAATTTCTTGAACACAAATACAATCTGCCGCAATGAAAAAAGCTGCTGACTGTTGATAATGCCACCGTCCACAAGAGAAGGAGACTTTGGAGCTGGCAATTTTTCAACGTCCACTTTATTGTCCACAACATTTTTCATTTCGTCACGCAGAATGTCCTCCAGCTGAGATGTTGGCGAACGTGGTGAATCTCGCATCATCATCTCTGCAATGCATTCAAACTTATTACTAACAAATATTGTTCTACTTGTCACAGCATTTAAACATTGCTTGTTTACATAGTACTTATTCCTGTTCCACTATGCTCAAAACAATTGCTTCAAAACTTTTTTATACATTAAAATTCAAATTCTAATGCTTTCATTAATCAATAAAAGTAATAAATAAAAACAAAACTACTAACGTGGAGATGGACTTCTCTTCACACGCTTCGCAGTGCATTCTGGACTCATGAAATGTTCGAAATCCAAGGGCCGTTTTAAGGTAGCTCCGCAAGCCATTTCTAATACGAAGCTATAAGATTCCTATAAATAAATTTTCACTTGAATATTTCAAACATTAACTAAACCAAAAAATCAAATTAAACATAATATTCATTGAAAAATATCTATAATGTTACAGTGAAATAAAATCGAGGACACATCAAAGAAATCATAAAGGAAATACTAATAAAAATAATTAGGACAATATCAATGTTCTTCTCAAAACACTTGTTGAACGGCTTAAAAAGGAAGTGTATAGTTATTTTACACGTAAAGCATCCTCATAACTCGTCAAAAAAAAAACAAGGAAGTAGAAATAGCAGTAATGGACGCTATTTATTAAGCTCATTCTAGAATTTCATTATACAAACAAAACTCACAATAATCAACATATACATGAATAAAATGTAAAAGAAAAACCATATAGCTACCTATATAATGCTTGCTGATGTTACCCTACGAGAAGAACCGGAACATATGATGTATATTAAAAATAGAAAATGCACAGTATGCTCTGATACTGTAATTTTTAAATTTTACGATAATTAGGAAGACATTTTAAAATTTCATTTTTAACACAAAATTTATTTAAAAAATTATTTTATTTTTTATAATTTATTTATATTTTCAATAATTTAATTTTTCTCCAAAGATTTTAACATATGCATGTGTCATTTATTCATTTATTAATGAAAACAAAGTCACGGTATGATTAATAAAACTTTCATCACAGTTAAACTTCAACTTATAAACTATTTCAACTTCATATAAATGTTTTTGAGCGATAAATCTGCGTCAAATTAAAGAAAGAATTTTTTAAATAAAAATGTAGGTTACATTTTTTAATTGTCGTGCTTCATTTACTGTAATAATAATGACAGATAATATTTGTATTGATAAATTTACTTAAATAAAACAAATATTTAACTATTATGTGAGTGAATGAGGATATGCATGAAGGTTAAACTTAATTTTCAATAAACTGTAAAGTGGGGCTACCTGTAAAAGTGTATTTTGTCGATTGTAATTTTTAGTTCTGTTGATTTATTTTATTAAGAAATGAGCCATTTAAAATCGATCAATTCCGTACATTTTTTTTGCATTGGCCATATTTTTTAAAAATATTAATGCACTTAATTTTCTATTCGACGTAATTCAATGCTTGGAACTTGAAATGCATGATTTCAATTTGCAATAATGAAACGGCAGTTTGATTTTGAAATATTGCAGCGTATTGCGCGTGACAAATTTATCCACCTGTTGGAATGTATCCACAATGATAAAATTTTGATTATTGATTCGAAATTGATGAAACCACTGGATCGTCTGCTCAATATTAACTTGCTCCGGCAGCACGGCGTTGTGAAAATATTCCGATTCGAAGAATTTGACTCTTCGTTGTTCAACGCAGACATGCAGCATGTGTTTCTAATTCGACCGAATTTAGCTTATGCGAAAAAAATTGTTCAGATGCTTAATGGTAATTATGAAAATAGTCGTCTAATTTTTGTTCCTCGAAAATTAGCTGTGATTGATTATGTTTTGGAAGAGTTGGGCGTTTTTGGTTTATTGCATTGCGACGAGTTCGACTGGTCTTTCATCCCATTGGAGACAGACTTGATTAGTTTAGAACTTCCGGAATATTTTACCAGTACTTTTATTGCAAATACCAACTGCTGGTTTTACAGTCTGGCGCAAGCAATGTGGCATTTTCAATCTTTATTCGGGCCTTTTCCTGCGCAAATATTTTGCGCCGGACAGTCTGCTACGGTTTTAGCCAATATGATAGAATCGATTAGCTTAGATCAAGGATATTCAAAACTGAAAGATCCGTGTTGTTCACATGTGATATTAATTGACCGTGATGTTGATCCAGCTACAATGTTTTTGTCATCTTTAACTTACGAATCACTTCTGGAAGAAAAATTTACTATCCAATCTGGCTTTATGGAAATTCCAGAAGAAATTTCTTCAAAAGGCGGAATAACAAAGCTTCTTTTAACTGGAGCCAATTCTATTTATGCATCGATCAGAGATCAACATTTTGCTCATGTATTTTCCGTTTTGAAAAAAGAAACTGAACGTTTGCAAGCAAATTTTGCCAAACGAAATCAGTGTAATTTGACACAGCTCAAAGAGTTTATTCGCGATGAACTGAAGGATTTAAGACTTCAGCATCGCACTCTCACCCTTCACATTGGACTTTCTGAGGTTTGAATTATTTATATTGAATATGAATTTTACTTTGAAAAGCATTTCAATTGTATTTCATTTCTAGGCTATTGTGGCAGAGAAAAATCAGCAAGATTTTGAAAAACTGTTGGAAATAGAACAATGCATTTTATCTTGCATAGATTTGAACCGGTGCGTGGAATTTCTGCGTGACTACATGGCCCAACGACTTTCTGCTGTCAATTCGTTCAGTTTATTATGCTTGTTAAGTTTGGTGCAGAATGGCTTGCCAACTAAAGACTATTCGATTCTTAGGCGAGAATTTTTGCAAGCTTACGGCTTTCAACATTTGAGCACATTCTTCATACTGCACAAGATGCGTTTGTGTTTTCGCAAAGAATCCTTCCTTCCAACTTCACTTTTGTCCTTTGCTCATTTGGATTCTGATGATGCAACTTTTCAAAATCTGACGAAAAAGTTCAACTTGATTCGTATGGAAAAGATGGATCTGTCGCAGCCTCATTGTGCTTCTTATGTTTTCAACGGTGCATATATTCCATTAGCATGCCGTCTTGTTGATCAAATCGCACATCATGGTGTTTGCAAGGAATTCCAACGTTTGATACAAGTGAAAGAGCGTCGGTTTGTTGCTTCATCTCAGAAAGAAAATGAAAAAAAGAGAAAAACGATTCTTGTTGTTTTTCTTGGTGGAGTAACGCGTGCTGAAATTGCCGGCTTGCGTCTCATTGGGAAGCTCAGAAATTGTGATATCTGTATTGCAACTACCCATCTTCTTTCTAAGAAAAGTCTTTTAAAAGCAATAAAAGAATTTTAATTCTTTCACTTATTAACTAAATTTATATTTCAAATTTCATTGTATGAATATAATTTTAAAGTAAATATTTTGAACGAAAATTAGATAAACAGCTATAAAATTTGTGAATTTAAGCTAAATCAAACTCTGTGCTGTAATGCTGGAATATTTTGCGAATGATTTATTGCGTAATAGCATAAAAAGTTGTTAAGGTATGTTGCGAAATATTGTAATTAATTTTTGAATGTCTTGATAGCATTTATATAATGTTTTTGAAGCTAATTCACCAACCCTCCGATAGCTCAGTTGGCAGAGCGGTGGACTGTAGCGATTCATCAGAAATCCATAGGTCGCTGGTTCAAATCCGGCTCGGAGGAAATTTTTTATTTATGGCTTCCAGCTATTTGTCATATTACTTAAACTAAAACAAAATTACTGATGTTTATTTAGCTGCGTAACATTTCATTTAACTTGTACATTTGGGTATTTCTTGTTACACATAGTGTTTTTTAATGATAACATTTTATTTTGCGAAATTCTTTTATACTACTTTATTGTAATTTGCATAGTTAAACACAAGTCCTGCAGTGCAATTGAACCATTTTAAATTAACAATACATCCAGTTTTCATTTCACTTACAGTAATTTAAAAACGTGACAACTATTAAAAAAAAGTAATTTCAGGTATTAAGTTTTGTAGAGTCAAAAGAACCCGCGATTTAAATCAAAACAACTTGTTTACAGATATTGTTTTACGTTTTGCAACGGTGAATAGTATTTAAATTTATTTTATTTTTGCATTTGAAGCAATAATTTTAGTGTTTTTTTTGACAACGGATGACTTTTTTAAACACAGATTTATATTTAATACCATTTCAAAACAAGTAATACAATCAAATTGGGCAGTGATTATTATTTTCTGAAAAGAATGCAATGCTGTTATATTTTCTTAATGGTAAATTGGTGATTGTTACAATTTCATACTTTGAAAGTGATTTTATATTGAAAACTTCATGGTCATTTTGTTTTGATAATTTTATCAAATTGCTTCACATTTGTTTTTCTTTTTCGCTACACTTATCACTGCAACACGCCCACAGTGATTAACATATTTAATTAAGATACTGTATCTTTTATCAATGGTTAAATTTTGAATAAAATAAAATTTCACTTGTTGATTTACTTTGCGGCAGAGATTATACAAACGAACGATACAACACAACGCATACGTAAATTGACTACAAAAGTGTTGAAAACGAAATTGTTGATTTTAATATTTCAGGCTCGCTTGGCGGTGGCGTCGTTGTGAGCGCATTCAATGTGAAATTTCAAATGTGAAAGCTGTGAAAATGCCTTCTGACAAAAGCTGCAACTGTGCAATTTCAACTGCTTAACGCTGCCATGAGTTCTCCGTGCGTGACTGTCGTGTGCAGCATGCGATGCAAACGCTTTTCCACAAAAGCGACACTAAAAAAGCAATATTCATCGCATGTTTCAGGTAAGTTTTATTATCTTTCTTAAAAATTATTATTCTTTCTTTTTTTTTATATTCAATATCGTTTTATGCTTTTTGAGACAGAAATTTGTGTTAAAGTTTAATTATATAAACAATGGTATTTTTCAGTGTTTAATACTTTAATTAATAGAATTAGTGTAATTTTTGTTAGCTTACTTTAAACGGCTTTTCTCCACTGTGTTGTCGTGTGTGAGTTCGTAAAATACTGGAAGCTGTGAAAGATTTTGTACAATAGCCGCATTTGTATGGTCGTTCACCAGAATGCACGCGCAGATGCTATTTAAAAAAAAAGTACACATACAAATTCAGTTGAGTTTTCTTAATTATCAGTATACGGTATCGGTGAAAAATGAATTTCAACAAAGTTGAAGTTTCATTTCAAATTTGTATAATTCACATTGGCATGCATGAAATTATTGTATATGTTATGTTTTATAATTGTATAAACTTTGAATGCTACTCACCTTGTTCAAACTTGAAGATTGGGAAAATTTTTTACCGCAAACATTGCAAACGTGCGGTCGATATTTTTCATGAACATGCAGAATGTGGATTCGAAGACGATCACGTTTTTCAAAAGATCTAGGTAAGTGATGAAAATGTTTTTTTCTTATTATTAATTTTTTATAAAATTGTCCCAAATGTTATTGATGTTCAATTTACCGAGTGCAAAGATGGCAAGGATACTTTCTGTCGCCCATGTCCACACAGCGAGTGTACTTCAAATGTTTATCCCTGTAATATTGATACGTGAACACTTTTCCGCATCGGTCGCACTGGTATCCATCGGTTTTCTCTGCGATCAAATTTTAATATCAAACAATATTTTGTTTTCTAATTTGAACCAATTTGAAATTACCGCTTTCCAATGTTGCGCTTTCTTCAACGTTCGCTTGTTCGAGATTTGAATTTTTTTCCGGCATTCTTTCTTTAATTATTTTCTGTTTGTCGGCAATAATTGGCTGCAAAATTTCTCCACCATCTATTGCTACGAGCGTTTCATTTTCGTGCACAGTTTTCACAGTTTCCAAATAGATGCTTTTCACGTTTCGAACCAATTTTACATTGTGCAACTCGTTTTGCTCAACAATAGGAATCCATCGATGAAATGAACAATTCTATAAATTTGCATATGCGTGATGGGTGTTTTCAGTTGGTGACAAAAAACAAACAAACAAAATTTACTTTCATGTAATTTTCAATACTTCCTTGGAAGCGAGTTCCAGCTTTGATTTCTTTGCCAGGCTTGCAGACGAAGCCGCAGTAGAAGTCATCTTTCACTGTCAAAGTGACAAGTTCTAGTTCTGAAATTTATGAAATTTATTTTTCACTGGCCATAGATATCATTATCATAATTTTATCCAATTAATACGCTCAAAATTATATCGATTGCTTTTGTTTTCTACTTTTGTTATTGTTCAAAAAATAGCCTGGCATAATTATGATTATTGTTTACATGTGTGAATTATTTTGTTTTTGCGTGTGTGTGAAAATTAAGTTTTCCACAGTACAGTAGCCGAACGTTTGAATGTTCACTTTTGATTGTTTTGGTAACGCTTGCATCTGCTTGAATTAAGTGAATTAGGCGGGAGAAAAGCTCTCACTGGTCATTGTTACACCAGCGTTCAGTGGACGCTTGTCGTTGTCGGGATTGATTTTTGTAAAACGATTTCTAATGCGACGGTTCCAATGTCCCTGAACGGGTTGGCCAAATTTGAATATGCAACCTGAGGCCACGCTGACATGAACGCGCACGTTCGTCCCGCCCAGTTGAGCTTCAATTTTACAGACGAAACTGGAGTTGTGTGAAAGCTGTGCTT
Source organism: Trichinella papuae (assembly GCA_001447755.1). Taxonomy (NCBI): domain Eukaryota; kingdom Metazoa; phylum Nematoda; class Enoplea; order Trichinellida; family Trichinellidae; genus Trichinella; species Trichinella papuae. Next base: position 154,352 of record JYDO01000091.1, read on the forward strand.
GGCCGTGTATCAGTCAGTGGTATGCTTGCGTGGCTGCGGATAAAATGGTCACTTTTGGTTGTTTGTTTAATATTCTGCTATCAGAAATTAAGACCGTAGCAAGCATTGACGTCTGAAACGTTGACATAACCAATGCTGATTTAGCATCAATTAAGCAGATTGGTCGGCAAAGGATTTTTGATTAAATCAGCCGTGTCTTGGCCAGCTTTGCTATAACTTGATTAGCTTTTTGGCCTTTGTTCCACTGTCTCTGCTCAAAGCGACCGGAGTAAATTTGCATACTGTTTACACGACTCACTTCATTTCCCCAAGGATCGGATCCGACCGGCTTGAACTTTTCACGGGCCGTGGTGGAAAGGGCAAAAAAAGCAAAATTTTGTTTCACTCGAAAACAAAAATTAGATGTTGTTTTGTTGTTTGAATTTTACAATTAATAATAATAATAATAATAATAATAAGTATTCCTCTCTCAAATGTAAGAACAATCAATCTTACCGTTTGGAATTTGTAAATCCGTTGCAGCTATCAATTGGGCGAATGAATCTGAAAAAAATATATGAAAAAATATTTTAAATTGGGAAAAAGAAATTTATTGTAATTTTTTTCTGTTTTATTTTATTCAAATTAAAGTTAGAAACTGAATGACGGGTGATGCGTGATTTTTATTGTATTCATTTCACTAATGGTATTGAGTGAGATTCATTCAGAATTTGAGTGCTTTAATAAGGCTATCGGTTGGCTGAGCTGGACGCTTGATGACTGCAATAAAGTTGGTTTGTTTCCTCATTGAAAATCTCTCCGCTTGTGGTTCACACTGAAGGAGGTGCACAAGTGCTTCACTCGACCCCTATGCTTTGTTGTAATTAAAGTAGCGTCGATCTCAGCTACATTATTGCACCATACATATATATAGCGTTAGCAGTCTCTCTTATCCACTTGTAACCGCTTCTCGAATGCATATTATTTCTTACATTAGTGCAGTCAAAATTTACAAAATGGCATTATTGCATTTTTCAATTTTTAATTAATAGCATCTCTAGAAATACAATTTCACGAAAATTCTTTTTTCATATTTTTTCTTCTTCAACTTTGTTAATTGTTTTTCATTGGGAATATTATTTTTAAAACTATTTCAATTTCATAATTGAGAAAGTTACTTAATTTTAACAGTTGTATGCAAATTTCTGACTTATTGTTTATTTGTAACAGTTAAATTGTGCATTATATATATGCTTTTGGCGTATGTGCGTGGTGTTATATTTTGTTGTTAAATTTGAATTTGCATTTTAAAGAAACTTAGAAATCGAATTATGTGGGCATTTTTTATTTTTGTTACATTGTTTAAAGTTTGATTTCTATTTTTTATATAAAACTTAAAAACGTTATCGTATTATATAAAAAAAAAGAGAAATATATACTTTTCACTGACCTGTGTCTATCTTTTCAAGTCTTAATGTTCTTTTGATTGGTAAAATGGAGTTGATGTTGTTTGAATTTTTTCCTGCGATGATTGTCAAGTCGGCGTGTAAATTTTTGTCAAGTTGATTGTGTCCGCTTGATGAAATTTCTAGAATGAAAGTTGCAAAAGAAAATGATACAATTTACAATTAGTTTTATTCAATAGTCACTTTTATGAATAGGCTGATTATTAATTTTTGAACTTTGCATACGCTCCCAGAGCAAATTGTCTACAGTAAACGAGGTGGATCTTGGTGAAGGAGTGTAATTGTCAGAGGTAGTGGTTGTCAGAAATGGTGGATGCTCATGTTGTACAGTACAGAACAGTTGGTCAATGTCCATGTGAAATAAAAATGGTGGAGTCCATTTGTTGTTGTTGTTGCTATTGCTGCTGCTGCTTTGGAGAAATTCTTCATTCTTAAATCTTCTCCATCGTTGATATTCATATAACGGTGCGGATGGGTTCACTTGATTGACGTTGTTCCAAAATTGAGCTGGAAAAAATGGCCAAGCGTTGTCTAAATAGAAATAGAAGAAAAATTAAACTAAATAAATTTTTTTGTTTTGGTATCTTGAAAAAAATTTTCCCTACAATTTTGGAACATTGTTCCAGTCGTTGCAGCAGTGTGGACACACTTGGCTGGTCAGTGGATGACCAAGCGACGTGCATGCAAGTCACTTAGTTGGTCACGTGATGCCAGTTGTTGGCCAATTAACGTTCGGCAATACTGTAGTGTTTTCTCAGGAACCAATCTCTCATGGGAACTGGACAACGCACGGGATGGTCAATTTGTTTATTAGCCTCCCGAATGCGCATTTGGCTGTTCTTAATTCAATTCTTTGTGCTTGCTTTTGCAATCACAATTATGCAACTTGCCAGGTGGTCAATTTTTTTTGTTTTTTGCCCGTTCACATCCATAAAGGTCACCTTTGTTAAGAAAGGAATGGTTTTAGTGATTTGCTTAATTTGTTTTTCATAATTTTATTTCTCTTTATCCCTAGGTTTCTTCTTTTTTTTCCTCCCACTATTTCTGATGTTATTGAATTCAAAAATTAGCATATCCACATTTGCACAACTGTTATTTGAAAAGGAATCATATTTATTTGCATTCTATTTCTTCTATGATCAGAAAAGAGGAAAAAAATTAATATTTTGAAAATAACAATTGTAATAACTGAAATTGTATATTTTTTTTTGCAACTAATTGTTATAAATGGACGACAGATGCAAAAGTAAAATGATGGTCGAAATCATGCAAATGGACGAATGAAATTTAGTAAAACACAAGTTCAATGCATGTGAAGATAATTGGAAAATTTGCATTTTCATGTTTATCATTCACTTGATATGGCGTTGCTTGCAATTGATGCCGCACAATTTCTATTGTTCACCATCACAATTGCACTTGCATATTTTGGTTCGACATTGAGACGTGATGTGATTATGGTTTTGATATTTGGAAATTGAAGTAAAAATTGAAATTGCTTTACAAACGCTCTTTAGATTGCAAACAATTGTTTATATTGTTTTTGAACCGTTGGAACCGGTGATGACGTTCTTTAAATGGTGACCAACAATGCCAACATGGCCCAATGTCGGCATTTCAATTAGCACAGGCTGGTGTATAAATTTCCAACGTGTCTATGTTTGCCTAGTTGAGAGTTGTTGCGTGTTGAACAATAGCCAACCGCAATGTGCACAATGCAATTTTTGCAGTAAACACTTGAACCCGACGGTTGGTGTTGTTGTTCATCACGTTGTGTTGAGGGGGCATTTTCCAACAATGGCTAAGGGTTGTAGTACTTTTCTTACACTGACAAACAAGCGTAAAGTTTCACTTGCATTCTAACCATATATAAACTTGAATAGTGGTGAAATTTCTTTTTATTTTATCAAGCGACAGATAAATAAATAAATAAATTTATTTATAATTTGCATAACATATTGTAATAAAGCATTGTTTGTTTGTTTGTTTGTTTATTAGTCTTTGCAGTCATTCTTGAGCGTTGTTCATTTATTTGTTCATTTATTCAGATTGATTGATTGATTATGTGAAAAAAAAGATTATGTTCAATAATTTTTATTCGTATAATTTTTTTCTTATTTTTTTTTAAAATAAATAATTATGATCAATAATCATCATCAGTTTCATTTATAATAGTGAACTAAAGTTGAGATTGTTGTACGGCTAAGATGAAAGAGGAGAACAACTTCTCGCTTTGAATGCAAAGTGCAGTGCAAAACGATGATGATCATTTTGAACATGAAAAATTAATTATAGTCTATAAATAATTTTTGGCTGAGAAAATTAGCATGAAAAAGAAAGCTTGAGAAAATGAGAGAAATTGTCGCGTCAGTGGTTGAAGTTTTCGAATGAAATTTCAATAGCTTTAGAGTAGTTTGAGTGGGAAGGAATTCAGCTTCAAAATTGACTTTCATTAGGACCAACTGGACCCAGCTTGACGTCGGTTGGCAGCTCGGGCACGTGGCTAATTTGAGAAAAAGAAGCAACCGGCGCCGTGGACGAAGTTCTGGTAGTGACGGTGCTTGTGTAGACGGATTTTTTGTAATATTTTTTCGTCGTCTGCCGGGAGACAGTGCCACTCGGCTGGGTCGGCTCTTCGAACACTTTCTCCTCATGCTCAGTGTGCACGCTGAACTGTTTGCCCGGATCGGCGGTGGTGTAAATTTCCTTACTGTAGGCCACTTTCTGACCGTCACGGTCGAGAAAAGTACCCGAACTGGTGGACTGGGTTTTGCCGGCCGAGCCTGACGGCGGGTCCGACGCCCAGGCGGGCGTCGGCTGTTCAGCTCGCCAAGGCGACGTACGGGCTTCACTGTGCAACGGGTTTGCGCTGGGTTCTTGTTCACGTTGTCGGTCCACTTCGTGCTGCCAGAGACGGTGGGTCTTTTCCGCCCTCTGCTGCCAACTCGGCTGCGTGTAGACGGTCTGCTGGACCCTGTTCACGTACGGATCCAGCGTGTCGCCTCGCCTCTGCCAACTGTGCTGCTTCTCTTCGGCTCGACGTGTCCAGCTCGGCTGCTGTTCGGATGTTTTCGGCAGGCTGCGTCGCTGATGATCCGGATCCAAGGCGGTCATCTGCTGCTCCCAGCGCGAATGCTTGTGCTCGGCGGTTCGTTGCCAGTGGGGCGTCGGCTGGGATACGATCCACGGACGTTCCGCCTCACCGCTGACCAACGACGAGATGTTGACCGCCTTGCGTGCGGTCGCCTCTACCGGACCGTGCATCACGGCCGGCGAGTTGTCGGTTCTCAAATTGGCGACGTTGTACCGTCTCTGCCCGGGGCGCCACTGCGACCCGTTCCACTCAGTTTGGTCAATGTTCGGTGCCGTGTACACTTTCAGCCAGCTGGTGGAACTGTCCCTGTTTTCAATTCGGCTTATCGGCTGTTGCACTTTCCGCCCCAATGCTGAGCCGGGTCGCTTCCACTCGGCCGTTGTCTGTGTCCAATGCTGTGACTGTCTGCCGATGGTTTCCGTAGCGCTGGTCGCGGGGTGTGGCTTGTCTCCGGCTGTCGGTTGGAACGTTCTGCTGCTGTGCTGCAGGGCCGGATTTGGCGGAGGTGGGCTTCGTTCGGTGATCTGTTCCCATCTGGCGTGCTTTTCTTCGGCGGTTTTTGTCCAAAGTGGCCTCTGCGCTTGGAAAACTTTTCCTCTTTCCAATTCGGCGAACTTATCCACCACCGTTGCTGCTGCTGCTGCTGCATTGCCACTAGCCGGTACTTGATCCCGGCTTTCGTCCTCTTTGGATGTCGTCACTCTCCAGTTGTAGTCAGTTTTCTGCAATGTCGACGGCTGGTGATACTTTTGCACGGACGGCTCAACTGTTGGAAGAGTATCCGCACTTTCTGTCGGTGCCGTCTGCTTCGAATACTTGGCGAATGTAGTCGCATTCAACGGGCGCTGATAGCTAGGAGCTTGCTTTTCGTGAACTCGTATCGATGAGCTACCTTCAAAATAGGATAAAATGACTGATCAGATGTTAAAGTGGTGTTGTATTAGTTAAAGTAGTGTATTAGTAGATGTAGTGTTAAAGTTACTTTGCAATTCGGCGGTTGTATTGCCAGTTTCATTGGTGACACCGGTCAAGTATTGCAGTCGTCGAAAACTCGGCGACTGCAGCTTGGGATCGACGAATCCTTGATAATGCGGATATTCATCCTTCGGGGTTGGCTCCTCGTAGCGTGCGCTGTGTTTCGGCGCCAACGGCTCATCGCCGTGCAATAGACGATAAGTTTCAGTTCGCAATCCGGTGCTGGGTCTGCAATAGATTACAATTGTTATATTTCAATTTGAAATTGTTCTCTTTTCATTAATTAAATAAATAATTAATTCAGTTGAACAAAACCCCGGTTCATTGCTACATACGTAGGGGAACGCTTTATGTTCGGCGACAATGCGGCCAAAGATTGTTGAAATGCTTCTTCCACATTTTCCCTCGAATACAGCGCTATTGGGCTGTTGAACTGCTGATGCGTCAGCGGCATTTGTTCATTCAAAAATTTCAGTTCAATTAGAAAAAGAGCTCACCCATTTATAACCCGCACAACTATAAATAAGAAGAACCTGCATAGCATTAATTAATTGATTAATTAATTTTGTGGCAAAATAGTTCCTCTTCAATTTTTTTTTTGTTTTATTGAAAATGATTAATCGAATATCTGCATTCGTCATCAGTGTAATTTTTACTTTATTTTATTTTTGTTTTTTTTTTAAACTTCAAAGAATTTCCAGACGAATTTATTATCTTCTTTTTTTTAATATTATTATTGACGCTTTGTAACAACACGGAGAGAAAACAGATGGTTGTTCAATTTTACGTTAAAAAAGTTTCTCTTGTTTCTTTGTTTATGCAAGTTTTAGAAAATATATTCTTTATCATTTGAAAAATTGCTCACAGCTGAAAAAGCAACATCAAACTGTTAGTTCTTTTGAAAATTTTCAATTCAAATAAGTATATTTAATGAATTGTTGTCGTTATAAGTTTTTATTTATTTATTTATTGTGTTTAGTCAACCAAGTTCAACAATAATAACTTTTAAAATGCTGAAACTTTATTTATTTATTACAGATATAGTAGCTATTATTATAATTATTATTATTTGTTGTTGTTGTTGTTTTCTGATTGCTGTATCCAAGCTTATTAGCTTATTATTCGTTGCTTTAACGAAATAAATAATAACCTATTATTATATAACATATGTAATAAGAAATTTTTAATTTCTTTTGACATTAATGCACAGCTATAATAACATTTTGATGAATAAGTGCAATTGTCAGGAAATTAGATTTTATGAAAAATACTGCAATAATTGTATCTTCACGAAGAAATACTATGAGATGTTCATAGGTAACGTAGGAAATTTTAAAAATAAATATAAAATTTTATTTTTGAAAATTATTCCGTAGCAGTGAAATTTGATTTCAGATACTTTTGATAAATGAAACGACAATTTTTAATGTTCACAATATTTGAGAGAAAATGACATTAGAAAAAAAACAAAATGAAACTATTTTTACAGAATATGAAAAATGCGAATAAAAGGTTAGAATGTTTTGTTGAAAATTCAGAAAATTCTGTTTTGTAATGATGTCATTTTTACATAACTGTTTACAAGTAAATAATATGAAATTGTTATTGAACAATATCTTTAGCATTTAGATTTTCATTTTAACAGATGAATATTGAAATGGCGAATATTAACATAAATAAAGTGAACGTAAATAATTTATATATATATGTATGTATTGTGATCGAAAATGAGAATGAGTGTTGTTAGGGAACGAATAAAAATTTGTTCTTGTTATTTGTATACCGAGTGAAGACTATATATTATCCTACCTGGGCAAGATGTGCTGTTTTCTCTGCTTTGGTATAGATGAAAATTTTACAAGCTGGTCGATTTTGTGTCTGAAATGCAGCAATGCAAAACACTTTCGATACGAGCAACTAGAGTAAAAAGTGAACTGCTGCAAGAAGCAGAGAAACGTATACGTCGACACGACGACCAAGAGAACTAGCAACCCAAACAGCTTATGCGCAATTTTATAATATAAAACGTGACGCGGCTGCGCCTAACTGCATCATTAGCTTCCTTGCCGCAAGCGACGCGTTTGGCGTATTTTCATCTAATCACAACGGAAAGTAAGAATAAGAGTTAGCATTCAATTCATTCATATATATATATATATTGCTCATCAACTATTCTTCTAGCTAACATCTTACCCCTGAATATTGCACATACGACACACACACACACACACAAACATATATATATATATATATATATATATATATATATATATATATATATATATATATATATTGATATATATATATACACTGATATATGTACTTACATATTTCTTCATTTATCTTTTATATATGTAAATTTATAGATGTATAGATGATTATGTTGCATTCATTCAAAGTTGCATAGTACATTAGTTGATGCAGTTTGTTCTCGTTTGTCATTGATATATAGGTGCGATAGGGTCAGTTTTTTTACGCAATGCCAGTTGCGTAGAAATGCTTCAAATTGTTTATTTTTATTAGTTGAATAATATATTTTAATGTCAACGTTATATTAATATTATGTATGTCATTTTTTTTAATTATTCAATTTTAGAATAACTTGAATGTCAAGAACATCTTAATTTATGAAATTGTTACAAACAATGCATTGCGCATTGTTCATCTGATGTTTCAACGTATCATTTTATCAGTAATAAAAATATTTTCCTCTATTTACTCTTAGCAATAGAATGAGTTTCATTATTTGTTACTTTATTATTTTCATCCGTGTATTTTTTTACGAACAAAACAACCAACAGTTCAAATTTCTTTCTTCCACCTTTGCATTTTAAGACAGTCAAATTTTTTTTTAATATTATTATTTATTTATTTTTATTAATGTTCAGTTGCTATAAATAGCGAATCTTCTATCTGTTTATTTTGTAACACAACGTGTGGAGGTAAATGTGAACGAAAAGCAATTCTTAGCTAATTCAATTGAAACGGTCCAAATTTGAATCCACATATCAACTCCGTCTTTTATACGTTTCAATAATATTAACACTATTCAGTATTGAATATTTATTTATTTATTTATTTATTTATTTATTTATTTATTTAATCATGTTGAATATTTTGGTAATGATTTTTGAGTTTTAATTTTTTTGACTGTGTTTGTTTCTTTTGCGTACAACTAACTGTGAACCTCTGGTTGTAGGACATTTTTTTTAAAAAAAGATTTTTTTTATCATTTTGCTTTTATAGTTTTGGTTCAGTAATATAAACTTTGTTTACATAGACAAGATATTTTATTTGCATAAATGTGGCATTTTCATGTAGTGCTAGTGTTTGCTATTCAAATTTTACGTTGACCTTTAAAATAAATTCGCTAACAGGCTTGTATATTTGTTTATTTTGTGGCATCATACGTTTATAAATTATGTGCAATGCCATCATTACGATGCCAAAGGAAATATTTCAACTTCAAATAAAATTTCCATATTGATGCGTTGTCCATATTTCAGCGAATTTTATATAAATTTAATTCTTGAGGATGATGCATGATGTTGTGCATGGGTTGACTTGCATGCTGGATGGAAATTTATTTTTTTAAAATATTCCTTCCTATAAGTAATTAATTGTTGTTCAATTTTTAGTTTTACGCTGATTTTATTCGCTTTTCCCGTATGCAGTAAATGTATATTTTCATAGGCATATTTCAGTTATTTTAATAATTTATTTTAATTTAAATAATTTAGACGTGACAAATTACAAATTTGCAATTTGGTAACAATTTGCAAAGCATAATGTACTTACTATAATCAGCTTAAATATTTATTTTGTATATTACATTACAAAATTAGAATGTGAAAATTTCAATGATGCGTTGTAGTCTTTCAAATACAATTAAAATCTTCATATTGTGATTGTAAATTACCTGAACATTTTTCATCATAAATAACCTAATCACTGCCGGATCATACGGAATTTGAGTTCATCCGTATTCACTTGCCGGCATACGGTTGTTCAACCATAAGATGGTTGTTCTTTTACAAAGAAGTTGTTGAACAACTGGCAGGTCGTTCAAAAGAGCTGTTTATTTGTTGTTAAATTGAACAATGTGGGCATTTATAAAACAAGTACACATTAGAACAATACGCGGTGTTTCTCACTGGTAACTAAGCATGATTGGTTTTGCATTACAATCATCAACACTGCAATTTGCATTTCCAAATCAACAATTAATTACATGTTTAACGTCTCTTAATTATTAAATTCATTACATTCACAATTACATGTGAAACTATCTGTTCAAATGCAATCATAGCATTTCAGTAAGGAAATTATTCAGCAAATTTATAAATTAATATTCTTTTTTACATAACATACACATTCAAAGGATGCTGTTCTTTAAATTAGCACTTTTTCTGATAATCTGGAAGGTATTCTGTGAAATAACACTATCTTCGTTTAGTTGAATGCAGTGCTTTGCTATGCTTTAGCGTTGCGTGGCGGTGGGAGGAGGGCTTGATTTGGCATTGCACGTATTAATTAACGTGGCATGGCTGCGTTATCAATAGCTCAGCGAGCGTTCGCTTGATTAACGTGGCGAGCACCGGCCCGGGGAAAGCGAGCAAATCTCTNGCCTTTGAAGCGTTATTTTACAGAATACAATGCAGAATATGCTAAAAATTATAATTCCAATGTCAGCGCTGTTTGATAAACTTATTTTATAAGATAAAAGTGTATTACAACCTAGCTGTTTTACTGAATTTGGAAACTGAAAAAAAAATTAAAAATTTTATCGGACTGTAAGCAGACATGCAGGGCAGATCATCTATGTGCCTATCATACAAATATTCATTTCATATCACGTGTATTCTCAGAAATGCATCACAATCAGCTCTCAAAATTAAGCGTACAATTCATAGCACAGCAGAGAGATTTGCACGCTTTACCCGGGCCGGTGATCGCCACGTTAATCAAGCGAACGCGCGCTGAGCTATTAATAACGCAGCCATGCCACGTTAATTAATACGTGCAATGCCATATCAAGCCCTCCTCCCACCGCCACGCAACGCTAAAGCATAGCAAACCACGGCATTCAACGTCCGATGCCTTTGAAGCGTTATTTTATAGAATACAAACCAGATTATGATAAAAATGATAATTCCGAAGTCAGCACTGTTTAATAAACTTATTTGATGTTATAAAATTCTAATAAAATAAGATAATTTCATAAATTTGAAAAAATAAAAAACAACCAAAAAGCTATATCTGACTGTTAGTACAGATGGAGCACAGATCATCTATGCGCCCATAATAGATATATTCATTTCATATCATGCGCATTTTCATAAATGCATCAGAATCAGCTCCCAAATTAAGCGTACAATTCATAGCACAGCAGAGAGATTTGCTCGCTTTACCCGGGCCGGTGCTCGCCACGTTAATCAAGCGAACGCGCGCTGAGCTATTGATAACGCAGCCATGCCACGTTAATTAATACGTGCAATGCCAAATCAAGCCCTCCTCCCACCGCCACGCAACGCTAAAGCATAGCAAAGCACGGCATTCAACGTGCGATGCCTTTGAAGCGTTATTTTACAGAATACAATGCAGAATATGCTAAAAATTTTAATTCCAAAGTCAGCGCTGTTTGATAAACTTATTTGATAAGATAAAAGTGTGTTACAACCTAGCTGTTTTAATCAATTTGTAAACTAAAAGAAAAATCAAAAACAATATCTGACTTTTCCTAGAGATGCAGCACAGATCATCTATGCGCCAATAATAGATATATTCATTTCATATCATGCGCATTTTCATAAATGCATCAGAATCAGCTCCCAAATTAAGCGTACAATTCATAGCACAGCAGAGAGATTTGCTCGCTTTACCCGGGCCGGTGCTCGCCACGTTAATCAAGCGAACGCGCGCTGAGCTATTGATAACGCAGCCATGCCACGTTAATTAATACGTGCAATGCCAAATCAAGCCCTCCTCCCACCGCCACGCAACGCTAAAGCATAGCAAAGCACGGCATTCAACGT